>JAADVC010000475.1:0-20251 GCA_023334575.1 Pythium volutum
CGGCCGCACACGTCCACACTCGGCCACACTCGGCCACACAGATCCACAGTTTGTCATACAGGGCCATATGTACGCGACACAGTCTCACACATCGTGTTAATGCACTACCAAGAGAGACGTCTCGACGACGCTACTATTATATAATAGTACGTTAGTCTTGGCGGGGTTGACGGCGTCCGAACACGCAATCGTGGGCGTAATTTCTGGACCGTGTGGACAGAGCAGGCGAGTGTGGCCAAGCGTGAGCAGAGCCATGCATTCGAGTTAAAGCTCGAGAAGCTCAAGGCCGAGTGGAAGGAGCTCCAGTGCCGCAACAACACACAGGGCAATGGCGGCGATGTAAATGGTGACTGGTCGCCTTGCAACCGAACGCTCTTCGCTAGGATGTCTTCCTGTTCCAATTAGTGCGGTATTGTGGCTTGCAGCGTTTTGATGGCGTAAACCGGAGGGCAAAATATCTGAAATGCACAATATATCACACATTACGGTATCGGCCTTCACCGCTATCCATTAATCGCGCATTCAAGTCGTCCGGTCCGGGCCACCGCCGATGCGTCCTCTGTCTTGTCCACCACTTCCGCTACTGTTGTTACTGTTATTACTGCTATCGCGAATGCAGCTACCTCAGTACAAAGACTAATGAGTGTGTCGCCACCATGCACTTGCCTTTCCTCGCCAGTTCACTGCCGCAACTCAACAGCAACTCAATGGATGCACTTCAACATCACCATCCTAGTCCTAATGTAGGCCAGTGGCGATCGCGGGTCGGGTTGGCTGGACCACAGCGGCACAATAACCATTTCAGTAGCCTCCCTATCTAGCATACAAAATACCATATGCGATATTTTACACAGTCCAAAATGCGTTGCGAAGCTTCCACACTATATACACTACCTAATTGATTGGACTGGGGTTGGGGAGCTCTCGGATGCACCAGCAGCTCGCGCGCCGCGCATGAGCTCCTCACTTTCTGCTGACTGCTCTGCTGGCTACGACGACCAGGTAATAATGCCGACCACACCACTGGCCCCACACAGACGCTGTCGCTGACTCCTCTTCGTGGTTCTACCTAATAGCATCTGAGCATCCAGGAGGGCCATACAACTCGTGTGGTAATGCAGCTTTTCGTCGAGACCCTTTCGGGCGCTCCGCTCACGCTCACGGTGGCGGCCGATGCCTCGGTGGCATCGGTCATGCACATGATTGAGAACGTCGAGTTCATGTCGGGCTTCCGTCTCACGTGCGCTGGCAAGCAGCTCGAGTCCGGCTCGCTCGCCGACTTTGGCGTCGCCGACGCCGACACGCTCAAGATGCTCTACACCATTAACGGTGGCATGCGTGCCAAGTGGCGCAAGAAGCGCATGCGTCGTCTTCGCCGCAAGCGCCGAAAGATGCGTCAGCGTGCCAGATAGATTATTGCAATCTACCAAATCTGCGCACGCCGCGTCGACGTCTCTTTAGAGACGTGAAGCGAATTCGACCAGGTGCTTTTCTTCATGGTGTGCAGCGCGTTCGTGGTGGAAAGAGGCTAGGAGTCTTGCACTGGTAGCATTTTTTTCTACTATGGCGTTAACGCAACGAATGGACATGGCGTCGTTGGACGAAAACCAAATCTCCTTTTTTTGTCTGTGTCATTATCGCTTTGGTCTCCATGAACAGGACCGGATCCATTCGGACAATGGGAAAGGGCGACGGTCGTATGAAGGTCGCACGAACGCGAACGAAACGGCGTCTCTCGCTGGACCACAAGCGATTTCGATAGGATGGGACCGTCGCCGAGCCGCGTGCCGCGGCGCCATGGACCTCCAATCCACGCCGACATCAGTGAACGCGACGTGCTCACGCTCTGCGACGACGGCGATCTGCTGCTGCTGCGCGAACACATTGTGGACACGACACTCCGCATTGCGATCGACCCGCGCGTAGCCCACAACATTGCCGCCTTCCAGCGCGGCGCGTTTCCGACCACACGGCTCACGCAGCTGCCTGGTACTAGTAGAACAGCAAAAAATGTACTTTCTAGATAGTCGGAAGGAACTCCAATGCTCACGTTGTTTTGGACAGCATGGACGAGGTAAGTGCCCATGGTGCGCTCTATTTTATCGGTACGGCGGTCGATCTAACGCGGTAGTCCCTATCCTAGTTGTGCGCTGCTGCTGCGCGTGGGTGGCGTGCTCCATGTGCTCCACGTTAATGTCGACGGCATGCAGCTCGTTCCGTTCTGTGACCGCGTCGCCGAGCGGAGCACTCGCCATGATACCGTACGTTTTCTCCATACTGTAGCCATTTCGCTCTGTTGGCTTCAGTACTTTATGGTATCATTATACAGTACGCGATCCGCCGTCTGCAGCACGGACGCAATGACCGCACGGCGTCGTGGTTGCGGCAACTAGCGTTTGAACTGTCGCAAGTGCTGCCCATTTCGTGGCACGACACGACTGCCGAGGCCATGGCATTGCTCGAGACCACGCTACGCGTCCAGACAACTGTCCACAACGCCGTCCAGCGAATGCTCGAGGTACAGTGTTTCTGTACCACCTTTTCATCCAGAGCGTGCCGCTTCTCACGCTCCTTTCGTATACAGCTCGTTGGATCTAGCCTCCAGTCTGATGTCTCGCCAGTGGACCGCTCGGGGATGCTGGCCACGGCATTTGTCGTTGCCGTCTACGAGCAGCTCGAGCTAGTGGAGCCCGTCGCCATCACACCGTCTCCTCTGCTCTTCACACCGAGCAGCTTTGCGGATCCGCTTGGAACGGATCCATTGTCGCCACCCGCGGGACTTTTGTTTACGCCGCCCAATGCGCTCGGCGTTGCGATGCGGCTCGCGTAACTAAAAGTGCTTCAAATCGTGTCCAGTTCTTTTTGGCTTTCACAACATACAAAAACGCTACATGGGGTTTTTGTGGGGTTTCCTATCCTAACTAGTGAGGTGTTCTTTCTTTGTTGTCCTATGCTCGCTCTCTTTCTCTCCGTGTATCTCGTGACAGAGGTCTCTGCTCCAATCCATCCAAACTTCCCCAGTGACGACGCCACTAGGCCGTCGGGGTCGTCGTCGCCACCGCCGAGGGAGCGTCCTCCGCCTTGGGCGTGACGGCGGCAGTCGCCGCTACGGCCGCTACTGCTGCTGGTGGTCCTACGACTCCTCCAGCTGCTGCTGCTCCATTGACCGCGACGCCAACCGCGACGGGGGTTCCGCCACCACCGTTCGCGGCGGCCGTGGCCTGCGCCTGCCGAAGTCGATGCATCTGCTCTTGGCGCTGCTGCAATTGCGCCAAAAAGTGCCGTCGTATGTCGGCACACCGCGGCACCTTGCACTCGGTATACTCCTTCTGGCACTGCCTCGCGTGGGCCGACAGCAAGCCGACAATGCGCTTGCAGAGCACACACGGTCCCGCGAGCCGCTGCTCGCACATGGCGCCGTGCTTGAGCATCGACCGCATGCGGTTGCAATTCGTAAACGTACAGTCGGGCACGGTGCAGCTGCTCGCGTGCTCGAGCTGCACGAGCAGCGCTGGATCGATATTGTGGATGCGCGGCTTCTTCTTGCTCGGATCTTCGTCGTCGGCGGCCGCGCCAGCAGTCGGTGTGGTCGCGCCAGGCGTGGGCGCCGTGGCAGACGCCGCCGCTGCCGCTGTAGGCGTCGCGATTCCATCCACTGCCGTCGCGGCAGCCACGGCCGGCGTTGGTGCCTGTCCACCGTCCTTGACGGGCGACGACGTAGTGAGCTTGCGCTTGCGGTTCTTCTTGAGCCCGGGGCCACCAGTAGGCGTCGACACGGCGGGCAACGCATGCTTGGCACGCTTGATCTCGGCGCCATTGGCGTCTCGCTTTGTGCCGCGTGCGACGCCGCTCGCCGCTCCGCTGTGCTGCAACTGCAATCGCTTGCCGGCCCCGCCCAGTCCGCCCGTGGGAGCGATCGTCGCCGGATCGACTGGAGGCTGGACCACGTCCACGCCTGGCCGCGGGATCGCGACAATCTTGAACGAATGGAGTTGATGCTCGTGCTTGGTCTTGGCATTGCAGTCGTCGCACAGGTTAAACACGGGACAGATCGAGCAATTCCAGCGATTGCCGCTCAGCAAATTCACCTTGCAGCTCGAACAGCTAAACGTAAAGCCCGTCGTGCCCTGGTTAAAGAGATGGTACAGCACCATCATTGACGAGTGCTTGGCGCGGCGCAGCTGGTCAAACTGGCAGTGGTTGTTCTGGCAATACATGAGAAAGGCTTCGCGCGTGTCGAAAATCTCGCACGGCATAATCAAATCATCCAGGTCGCGCGCCTTGGTCTTTTTCGCACTCGCTGACGGCTTGGCAGTGGGTTCTTGCTTGACAGTCGCAGTCGACGCTGGCGTCGTCTTGGCTGGAGACGTCGTCGTGGCCGTAGCCACAGGCGCCGCCGTAGACTCGGTCGGCGTCTCACCGTTCGACTCAGCCGTCGTCTTGCCCGCAGCAGCCGCAGTGTCTCCGCCTGCTTCTCCTGCTGCGCCATTGGCTTCCAACTTGACTTCCATATTCACGTCTCCATCAGCAGTCGTCTCGGACGTCTCCGCTGGTGAGACAGCAGTCGCATCAGCAGTCGTATCAGCCGGTGAAGTGTCCGCCATGTCGTCGGCGTCTCCGTCTTCCACCGTCGGATCCACAAACTGGAGAACCAGCTCGTACTTGATCTCTTGCATATCGACATCTGCGACCTGGACTGCAAGATTGGTTTCATCGAGCGGAAGAATCTTTTCGCAAATCTCACGCGCACGCTTGGCAATATTCGATGCGACTTCGACACGGTGCTGCAGCTGCGTCTTGTTGGTCTCAATGCAAATCTTGCAAAAGTAGTGGTGGTAGTGGCGCGGCGGGGCATTACGAGAACTCGACGACGACGCACGCGTCTTCTTGACGGCCTCGAGTAGCTCTGCGACTGGCGCCGGCGGATCGAGCGTCTTGAGCTCCCAGTACGGCACCTTGATGATCGGCTCTTGGCACTTGTGGCAGCGCGGATGCAAATCCACGACGAAAAAGTCGTCCTTTTGCGGCTCCAAAATGCCCTTGAGCTTTTGCATAATGGGGTCATTGTTGACCACATTTTTCGAACTGCCCGCCGGTTTCGGAATGCCAAGCGTTCCCTTTTTCGACCGTGTCTTGGTCGTGCTGCCACTTCGCGTCGCCGCCGGATCGCCCTTTTTGCTTCGCTTCTTTTTGCTCTTCTTGCCCTTTTTGGATTTCCCAGTCGTGCTCGGTGCCGCAGGCGTCGCTGCCGCGTCTTCGCCGTTGGCGTCGTCACCGGCTTCTGGAGACATGGTCATGGTCGTTGTCTTCATGTCCTCGTCGTCGTCGCCACCACCGACCTCGGCCTCGTCATCGTCATTCTCGTTTGCTTCATCCGCGACACTCGAGACCGACGCCGGGAGGGCCGCCTCTGTCACCGCGTTCGCTGTGCCGCCCGCCGTGGCCGCCGCGACCGTAGTCTTTTCTCGCGGACCCGTGGAGCCCTTCTCTTCGAGCTGCTTGATCAAATCTTCGGCGAGCCGCGGCCAGTAATCGCCCTCGAAATACGGCAGCTCATGCGCCGGCTTCTTCTTCATGTAGTATTCGGCATACAAATTCGAAATGGTCGTCACGAGCCCTTCTTTCTTGGCTTCCTGCAAGATCTTTTGGTACCACGAGCGCAGCCGCGCGGCCTTGGGGATCTTTTGATTTTCCGGCTTGCAAAAGAAAATGTAGTCATCGCCCTTGAGCGGTGGACACGACCAAATGTGGCACGTATGGAACCCGCGGTCGCGGCAGTCCTCGAGAAAGCCCAGCATGACTTGCTGGTGCATGAGCGTGCGCAGCTTCTTGGGCTGGAAATAATTGACCGAGTCCAAGTACGACACGTAGACACGGCCAGCGTTGGGTGCGAGCGAGTCGGGGCTGTACTCTTGCACGTACAGCGTAAAGATGAGCACGTCGACGCCGTCGAGCTCTTGAAACACGCAGATACACCGCGAGCGGTACGTCAGCTGGAGCGTATTGCCGTTTGCCGCCGCTGCGTCAGCCGCCACCTTTTTCTTCTTCTTGGTCGTCTCGAGCCGCTGGCGCTTGAGCGACTTGGGCTTTTCTGGGGTGCCATTGCTCGCTTTCGTGTCGCTCTTCTTGGGTTTGCCGTACTGGTCGGCCAAGATCTTGCCCATCTTTGGTTTGATTTGCACTTGCTTGTCGACACTCAGCACTTCGCGGATCGTGACGCCAAACTGAGTCTCCGACTTGGGCTCTTCGCCCACGGCCTTGAAGCCAATGCTGTCGGCATTGCCCAAATTGCCCATGCGCGTCGCCTCTTCGTCGTGGGCCTGCTGGATCGACTTGAGCACGCGCTCTTCAATCAGCTTGGCCATGCGCGTGATCGGTAACCGCTTGGCCTTGAGCCCATTCTCGAGATTCGGCTTGATGCCCTTTTCGCGCTGCTTCTTGACGCAGATCGGACACACAAAAGGCTCTTGCTCGCCCGAGATGGCGTGGTTTCGCTCGTTAAACAGTGCACAAATCTGGTGGTACCAGAGCTTACACGAGTCGCACTCAACCCACGGCTCTTCTGCGACTTCGCTGTTCTTGCGCTTGAGCAGAGACGACTTGGCCAATGCCACCTCGGCGCCGCCACCTTCTGGCAGAGGCCCCGACAATTGTGGCAGCAGCGACATATCGATCGGTCCGTCCTTCATTTGCTTGTAGCAGCTCGAACACCAGTGGTGCTCACCGCGTGGGTCGCTATAGTAGTGCGTATGCCGACGGATGCGGCCCGTACAGGGACCACTGCAAAACAGCATGCACGGCGCAAACTTGAACGAGTCGCCACCGCACAATTGGCACATTTCTTCTTTCCGTAGTTCGCACCGCTTGAACAATTGCTTTTCGAGCTGGCTCTTGAGCGACGCGAGCTGTCGGTCAAAGGACGCGAGCATTTGCTTGGCCGCCACGTTGAAATTGTTCGTGCTGCTGTTGTACGCGATACAGTTTTCAAACACGAGCCGCACGTCCGACGAAAACGTCTCGACACTGTAATAGTGTTCATTCTCGAGTCGCTTCTTGATCGTACCGAGATCCATGGGGCACTTGATCACATCAAAGTAGTCGGGAATGTTCCACTGCACGGGATCGACGGGGTTGTTAAACACCCAGCCAAACTCACTGTCCATAAGCTTGGTCAGCAGTGGCATGAGCCGGTTCTTGAGTTCCGTGAGCGTAATGTACCCGCAAAAGTTGAACCGCAGCGAGCGAATGTGTTCGTCGAGCTGCGATTGCGTCATCGAGTCCAAAAACGAAATGTCTTGCTGGTTAAACACGTGGTCGCTGCGCAGCTTGGCCTGGCTGCCGCGCACAACCAGCCCATTGCTGAGCTGGACCGTGGGCACGGGCGGTGGTGCCGCAGCGACCGCGAGGTGGGTCCGCGCAGCGGCGGCTGCCGGGGTCGCGACCCGCTCTGTCGCCGAATCGACCACGCCGGGTCCCCCCGCGGCCGCGGCTTGCTTGGCCTGGACACGGGCTTTCGCAATCTTGGCCTGCTCTTTGCGTCGCTGCTTCTTTTCTTTCTCGGTCTGAAACTTCATGGCCTTTTTCTTTGCCTCCAGCGCGTCGGCAGCAGCCCCACTGGGCGTAGCGACACCGTCCTTGGACTCGGTCTTGACAAGCACCGACTTGTCGTGCTTCATCTCGACACCGCCATCGGCACCGACATGGCCAGCTTCGAGCTTGATCGCGGCCGCCTTTTGCTGGGCCGCCAGCCAGGCCGCATTCGCGACGGCACCGCCGGGCGGCACATTCTGCCGCTGCGTCGGCGTGCCATTCGCAGCAGCCGCCGCCGCTTGCTGCGCCGCGACAGCCATGGCGTTGGGGCCATTCATCGTGTTCATAATCTTGATCAGATTCCGCACGCCCTCGGGCACTTGGCTCGCTGCGATTTGCAGCTGCGGCAAATTGCCCTTGCACGAATCGACAATTTTAATGGCCTTGCGCACGGGTCCGCAGACTTCACAAATCATCTTGTTGCACTGCTTGAAATGGGACAGCACGTACCGCGACGAAATGCAGTGGTCCGTGCGACACTGCCGCTGGTGGCACTCGCAAATGTGTTTCCACAGCACGCGCATGCCGGCACAGTACGGCAGCACGCACTGCGGCGCCGCACACGTGCTCGCATGGCGCAGCATACACAGCCGCTCTTGCTGCCGCCGCAACACGAGCTGCTGTTCGGTTTCATTCATGGGCGGACGAATGGCGCTACACACTTCACACTGCAAGTTGCGACACTTGCGAAAGTGGGACAGGAGCTGCCTCGTCGACTTGCACCCGATCGTTGTGCACTGCGCGTTCGCGCACCGCGACACGTGGCTCAGTAACGCCTTCGTGCGTGCACAAAAGTCGACCGTGCAGTCCACAGCCGTACACGTGCGCGCGTGCTTGAGCTGGATCAGGCGCCGCTTGAGCTCTTCGCGCTTTTGCGCGATCGCGGCTTCGCTCATCTGCATCATGCCGGGCGCACTCGCACCCGCGGCCGGCGACGCGACCGCACCCATGCCACTCATGACGCCCGCATTCACCGCCATGGGGGCTGACGTCACGGGCGTGCCTGCCGCCGCGAGCCCCGCACTCGTGGTCGCTTGTTGCAGGTGCGCGGCCGTGGCGGCGGCACCGGGAATGGTCGCGTTGAGCCCGATATTTGCAGCGGCATTTGCGACTTGCTGCTGTTGCTGGAGCTGCTGGAGCTGCTGCATGCGCCGGAGTTGATGAATCTGCTGCAATTGCTGAATCTGCTGGAGCTGCGGCGCCGTGAGGTTCATGCCGTGGTACATTGCCGCACCGGCCGTGGTCGCGACGCCACCGGCAGCGCTTGTCGGAATGGTTGGCGTTGGTGCTGGGATATACCCCACGGTCGACGTCGTCGGCGCCGACGACATGCCGCCACCAATCTCGGGCGGCATACTCAACGGCATCGAGTTGAACGACGCCGACGTGGGCGCACTAGACGTCGTCATGTTGAAGGCATTCGCTGCGGTCAAGCCGAGCGGCGGAGCGAGAGCGTTGAAGGAGGCGCGCATCTCCGACTCGGGCATCGAGAGTGGTTCGTCGCTAATGCCATTGGCCATCTCGTCGGCCTCGCGCTCCAGCTCGTCCAAAATCGAACTCCCACCAGAAGACGGCACCGAGGTCATTGCCGACGCGGTGGACGAAGGTGTCGCCATTGACAAGCCTGGCGATCCTAATGCCGGGGGCATCGACGTTGGCATCGAGAGGGGCATTTGCAGGGGCTGGCTGGTCACGGGGACACTTGACGCGGGCGCGGCACCAGGAAACGGTACGCCCGAGAGGCTATTCCGTTGGCTTTGCAACTGCGCAGCGAGTTGTTGCTGCTGCTGACGCTGTAAAAGCTGGAGCTGTTGCTGCTGTTGCAGGTGCTGGGCCTGGAGCTGCTGCTGCTGCGCGAGATTCATCGCTGCCGTTGTTGCTGACGTCGGAGCTGCCGCTGATACAGCGGGCGTCGTCGCGGCTTGGCCTGCTGCGGCTGCTGCTTGCTGTTGTTGCTGTTGCTGCTGCTGCTGGAGTTGCATCTGCCGACGCCTAGAATTATCCAACGCTTGCTGCAATCGCGCCTTGAGCGTGTGCACATTGCTGTACTCTTCTCGCGACCCAGCACTCATGTACAGTGTGTGCTCGAGCCGCCGCGCGATCTCTCTCGGATTGTAATTCACCGAGGCCGGTCGATTTGCGCTCTTCATAATGAGCGTCAAGCTGTTCAAGAGAGAGCATCGAGATCAGCCCAGGCGGTTGGGGATTTCGAATCAACCTCAGATCGAAAACGTACATGATCCGAGCAATTTGTTGGCGTGCACTTCGATCAGCATCCTTATCTCGCCATTCGCCAGTGGCACTCGAGGCCGGGGCGGCTGCTGGCGCGGCGGCCGGCATTGACGGACTGGCCACACTTGTCGCTGCGAGCTGAGCGGGCATCGGAATGGGACCACCGGCAGCAACACTTGTCGGCGTCGTCAGCGCTGCGGGTGGAGCTGATACGGCGACCGGTTTGGCAGCCGCGATTGCTGCCACCGTTGTGGGAGGGATGCTATTGTCAGCGGCGACGGCGGCCGCCATTTGGGTCACTGGAGCAGCCACTATCGGTGGTGTCGTTCCGAGTATCACGGATGGAGTCGGAATGGCAGGAGCAATATTGGGTGCCGCCGGTGGAGCACTAGCAAGGAGCGTCGCTGGTGTGGCTGGGCTGGATGTGGCCGAGATCGAGGCCGCCGTGATGCTCGCGGGTGCCGGCACGGCTGTGAGAGGTGCTGCGACCACCGACTCGGTGGGTTGTGATGGCCCACTCGTAGCCGCTGGCGCACTACCGGTATTTACTGCGACCGAGCCAGCGGCCACAGCGGGGGTTGCTGATGCTGCCGATGTCATTGTCTACAAGTCGAACCGACAAAAGCAAAATGAGTTTTTTTTCCCGCTGGCCCTCGTCACAAGAAATACCAAAAAAAACTCACCGTCGAGCCCGACGCGGTCGCTGCGGCCGTTAAGGATGCGTCTGGCTTCTGTGGTGTGGAAGAGGTCGAAGCGGCTTGTGGGGCGAACTGAGGAGCAGGGGGCATGGACGGAGATGGCGTGGACATGAGCGACGGAGACAGCGACGCCGGAAATTCACGACCCCTCCCCAAAGCCACGGGCCTACTGCAGGTGTCTGGGATGGATGATGTAGAGGCCGAGGCAGCTTTTGGCTCGACGAAACTGCGTCTTGGGCGGCAAAGAACACCCGAGATGAAGAGGCCGATTGAAAATTGTCCGCGAGCGTTTACGAGGACCTAGCATCACCACAACGAAGCAATTAGTATTGGGTTTCATGGACCCATAGACCATGAGGGGGCGGGTGAGGGCGAGCACGCTCGGGAGAGAGTTCCGTGATGGGCATAAATAAATATGCCTTCATCCTTATTGCTGATACAAACCACTAATGTAGCGTCCGCGCCAACGGCAAAACGTCTAGGAGCCGCAATTCCGGGCCGAATCAAACCAAACTGAATAATCGAGCCCGGAATGGCTATACCCACACATTTGGACCGCTTTCACGCTCCAATGGCGCCGCCAAGCACCTCCCCCAGACACCATTAAGGACACATTCAAACGTACCAATAGACCTTGGATTGACTTGAGATAACTTGGTCAATTCGGCACGTAGAGAGACAAGACCCACACGAACTTGTAGGAGGGATTAAGGAGAGTGTGTACTGCGCGATTCGGCCGGAACCTATCGTCGTGGCGCGCAAATATCGTCTCGCGCGAGACCACCTAAGAGTGCCTTGATTTAGGCGCACTTTAGTGTCAACTCTTCCACCGAGGTAAACGAGAAACCGAGAACCGCGGGAAGAGTGATGATCATAATACCGCCGCACACAACCACAAAAGAACCCAAGTTTGAATTTGTGGTTGTTAAGGGATGTTAAGTAGATTTATTTTGGAAATAGACTGAGAGTTAACCCACCTGATTCCCCTACCCACTCTCTAACATCCTCTCACATCCCTAATATGCCACATCACCTGAACACCATGTTCAGAGTAGCAGTGCACTGCCTCGATTAGGTACGAATTGTACTGTTTTGGCGCGAACACAATAATTGACACTTGAACACGCCAATTTATTTGCTGGAGCATGGACACCATCAGCCGCGCTGTAAGTGCATCTATAATGCTGGTGCTTGACGTGCATATCGCTATAGCTAGTTACATTGCTCATGGTTATTGAAGATTCACTGGTCAGCAGCAGACCACTCTGTACAGTACCGGTACTTACCGCCCCAAAGAGCTCCAGCCTGGACTGAATGTCGAGAGAGATGCGTCATCAAAGCAAGTTGCCTCAAGGCAACGCCAATGCGATCCCCAGCAACTATTAATTCCACTTCATTAAGGTTGGTGCCTTTTTCGCCTCAAGGGAGCCGCGATGGAAGCCTACAATGCTTGCCAAATTGCACCAAACTCAAACCCGTCAATCTACTGTTTATATGTTTCTCGTTCCGGTGTCATGCAGTGCTTTCTAAGAAATGCAAGACTCTTCTTACACGACCGTCTTATCGTACGGACACGTGGCCATGATGGCGTTACGGTAGTTGCCCGGCAGTCTGTACGTGCACTGGGCCGTGAATGCCGCACTGCCACAGCTATTGCCGACGTACGAGTTGGCGTATCTTCTGATAATGCCCGTGGGCGACGCCGACTGGACGCGCACTGTGAGCTGGTAATTACCATAGCTGGCTTGCCGCATCTGGCACGAATAGGGTGAATACGAGTTGACTGCGTCTGTGGATCTGCCGGCACGCGCACCCAAACTCGTGAGTGGGAATCGACCCACTGCGAGCACGTACGTGCCGGCCGTGAGTCGCCGCACCATGTACGAGTCCTGTGTGCTGAGCGAGCCGTCGCGACGGCCCCGGCCATAGTAGGCGCTGTTGACGTCGCCTTCATCATCGTTGAATGCGACGAGCACGAGGGCATTGGTCGTCGGGTTACGGTAGTATAGAAAGACTTGCGAGTCGATAAACGCCGAGTCGCAGTCGCGGTTCACGTCCGTGAACGTGCGGTTGTCGCGCGTCTCCATCGACAGGATATCAAACTCGACGAGCGCCGACGGCTCGGTGACTTGAAGTGTGTACTGGTCCACAGTGACATGGCTGTTGAGCGTCCGGAAGATCGTGCCACGCACCGTCTCGGTCACGACGCGGGTCTGCGCGGATGCCAGTGCCATGAGCAGCACCATGGTCAGGGCCGTGACGATGGCTCCGCATGCGCGTGGCATTATGGTGTGGTGGCAGAGATTCCGTGAGTACGTTCAGATCGGCGGCGAGTCGATTTGTGTGTGTGTCCCAACGACCGTCCCGTCGGCGTGGTGACGGAATGAGCATGTTCGGGGCACATTCCGGAAGCGGCACAGTGCCATATTGGGAATGAGCGGTTTCTGGCGTTATGCACGATCCCACAAGTGGGTGCTGGCTTGTCTTTCATTGACATGATCTCAATTTGCTCATTAGACAACCATGTATCGTGTTGTCGTCGTTTTTCAAAAGCTCTATATTCACACACAACAGTACCACGCCCTTACTGTTCTCTCGCTAGTTGCCAAGCAGATCGTAGTCGTCGAGCTTGTCGTTGTACTTCATGATCGTGCGCTTGATCTTGGAGCTGTCGACCCACGTGACAAAGTCCTCCATCGAGCGCGTGACGAGAAACGCCGGGTCGGTCACGGCCGTTGGGCCGACACGCACGTGGCCCTGCTCGATAAACGTCGTAGCCTCCTTAATGGTCTCGGCCATCTTGACCCGCACCATCACGACCGGCAAGCGGCGGCGGCAGAAAGACGAAACCGTGACTTCCTCAGCCTTGAGCAGGCTCTTTTTGGTCGGAATAATGCCCATGTTGTAGAGCTTTTCGAGCAGCGCCTCGGTCGTCTTGACGCGGAACGGATCGTTCGCGGGGCGCTTCTTGAGCCGCGATACGACCTTGGAGATGTGGCCCACGAGGCGGTTGTACTTGTGGTACTGCTCACGGTCGGGCAGGCGGTAACGGCGAATGACCTTGATCTCGTGGAGGTTGTTTTCCTTTTTCCAGTCGAGCAAGTCGACCTTCTTGAGGAGCTTTTGCTCGTGGAACTTCAATTGACGCACCATGCTTCACGACCTGCAGATCTCAAAACTGCACAAAGCAGATACAGAAAACAGCGTGAGCACGATACCTTTATTTTCATCGTCCCCCAAGAGCCCACAGCGCAAGCGAGCGCCGCTGCCCTTCGTCCTCATCCTTCCTTACCTTTGATGGACGTTCGCGTTGTGGCTTTTCAACTCCGCTGCCGCCATTCACCCTCATTATGCAACCTTGCTTCTGTTATTCATGTCAATCCCCTTATTATGCAATTTCAGATTTTAAATTCGGGACAGGTTCCCTCCATTCGGGACATCTGCCCACCACCACCCTTGGGGATTTCGGGACCAATGGCTCCGAGCCAACCGAAAAGCTCACTTGGCAATTCCGGAACCGACGCGAGAGACCTCTCTCCATCAGTGTATAACCATGACGGCCGTCGAAATGGAAAAGAAGAGCAAGAAGAAGAAGCGAAAGCAGTCAGTCGATGAGACCGCTGTCGTCGTCGCGTCCGCGGGCAACGACTTCATCGCGCCCGAGTCGAGCACGCCCAAGATTGACACGTCCAAGTGGCCGCTTTTGCTCAAGAATTACAACTTGCTCAACGTGCGCACGGGCCACTACACGCCGATCCCTGTGAGCACGAGTCCGCTCAAGCGTAACCTCAACGACTATGTGCGTTACGGCGTCATCAACCTCGACAAGCCGGCCAACCCGTCGTCCCATGAAGTCGTGGCCTGGATTCGCCGCATTTTGCGCGTCGAAAAGACGGGCCATTCGGGCACGCTTGACCCCAAGGTCACGGGCTGTCTGATTGTGTGCGTGGACCGCGCGACGCGGCTCGTCAAGGCCCAGCAGGGCGCTGGTAAAGAGTACGTTGCGGTCGTGCGGCTCCACAGCGCGATCGACGGCCAGGCCAAGCTCGCGCGTGCGATCGAGACGCTCACGGGGGCATTGTTCCAGCGCCCGCCGCTCATCTCGGCAGTCAAGCGCCAATTGCGGATCCGGACGATCTACGACAGCAAGCTCATCGAATTTGACCAGAACCGTAATCTCGGTGTCTTTTGGGTGAGCTGCGAGGCCGGCACGTACATTCGTACGCTGTGTGTCCACTTGGGGCTCGTGCTTGGCGTCGGCGGCCACATGCAGGAGCTGCGCCGTGTGCGGTCTGGTGTGCTCGGCGAGTCGGACGCCATGGTCACGATGCACGACGTCTTGGACGCGCAGTACCAGTACGACACGTTCAAGGACGAGTCGTACTTGCGTCGCATTGTGCGTCCGCTCGAAGTGCTGCTCACGACCTACAAGCGCATTGTCGTCAAGGACTCGTCGGTCAATGCAATTTGCTACGGCGCGAAATTCATGGTGCCCGGTCTGCTGCGGTTTGCCGACGACATTGACATTGGCGAAGAAGTCGTGCTCATGACGACCAAGGGCGAGGCCATTGCGACGGCCATTGCGCAAATGACGACGGCGGTCATGGCGACGTGTGACCACGGCGTGGTCGCCAAGGTCAAGCGCGTCATTATGGAGCGGGACACGTACCCGCGCCGATGGGGCTTGGGCCCGATGGCACAAAAGGTCAAGGGACTGGTCAAGGAAGGCAAGATTGGCAAGTTTGGCAAGGTGAATGAGAACACGCCGGCCGAGGTCTCGAAGCTGTATGCCGCCAACGGCGCGAACGGTGCCGATAGCAAGAAGCCGCTGATCCAAGAGATCAAGGCCGGGCTTGACGAAGGTGACGAAGGTGAGTCGGACCGCAAGAAGCAAAAGAAGGACAAGAAGGAAAAGAAGGACAAGAAGAAGAACAAGCGCGACGCCGACGAGGCCGCGGTGGCTGAGAGCGGCGCGTCGCCCGAGAAGAAAAAGTCCAAGAAGAAGAAGAAGAAGGCGGCCGGCAGTGACTCGGAGTAAGGCGTTCTCGTCTCTCGGTATCAGTGAGCAGTTGTTAGGTGTGGTTTTCTCGTTTGGATGAGAAGACTGCAAAACCCCTCGACCACCTCCTATCCTCCCATTTCCCCCAAATTCATGCGTGAATATACACTTGTATTCTGGTTCACTGCCTTCCATTGTGTGTGGTTATCAAAGTGATACCTCGAAGTAATTGGGACTCGAGAGTGTGAGTGGGTATTGACAGACGTGATTTTGATTTTTTGTTTTTGTGTGTGTGGAGATGGAACATCTTCCCACCGCCTACGGTTTCTATTCGGTCTCTATTCGTCGTCCATGCCCGCAAACTCGGCGTCGTCGTCATCGTCGTCGTCATCGTCGACAACCGTGTCACCATTCTTTTCCACTTCGGCAAGGTGCTTGGCGATAATGTCGTCCTCCATGGCCCGCCACTGCTCGGGCGACGGCTCAGGGTAGCGTGATAGGTACGGCAGCAACCCCATTTGGCGCGAAATCTTGACAGACCGAGCGAGCTGGCGCTGCTGCTTGGCCGTGAGGCCCGTGTACCGGCGTGGACGAATGCGGCCCGTGGGCGAAATGAACAGGCGCAGCAAGTCGACATCCTAGAAAGTGCAACACGCAGAAAAAAAGTCAGAATTTCTCCGGTAGCTGACGCGCTTTGATCCATTGCGATCTCACCAAGGCCAGCTCGACCGGGTCCGGGTGGTTGGCGCGCACAAAGTACTTCCACGGCTTGTCCTTGTTCTTGGTGAATGGCTGTCGCTTGTCGGCTGGCAGCATCCAGTTGAGCATCTCGGGCGTGTACAGCGCGCTCTGGTCCCACTGCTCAAACGGGTCGGGCGTATTGTCGTCTTCATCGTCCGAGTCGTCGTCGTCGTCGTCGTCATCCTCGTCGTACTCTTCGTCGTCGTCGCCTTCGTCTTCCTCATCGCCCGAGTCGTACATTTCGTCGCTCGCCATGTTCATGGACGGGTCAAAGTGGGGCATTTCCTATCAAAGCAGTTCATCGTCAGCCACGGGTTTACCGTCACGATCTCCAAAGCAGCGTATGGAAACGTACGATAAAGAGACGGTCGTCGACAACCTCGTCCTTGGTGCTGCCTGTGTTCATGCCGGCCAGATCGCGCTCGTACTTGGACGCCCACTCAGCGTCCGTAAGCTCAGCACCATCTTCGTTCAAGAAATCCTCCTCGTCGCTGTCCTCGCGCTCTGCCAATAGCTTCTCGAGCTGCGCCAGCTCGTCCTCGCTGAGATCGTCAATGTCTTCGGGATCGTCTTCGTCGTCGTTGTAGTCGCCGGTGTCGTCATCGTCATCGTCGTCGTCATCGCCAATCTCCATGTCGCCAAATTCTTCTTCGAGCATCGCCCGCATCAATTCGGGTTCCAGGCTCTTGTCCTTGGCCAAAAACTCGACATCGGGCGGCAAGACCGTCAAATCATCGTCCACCTCTTCAATCTTGTCATGGATCGACTTCTTCTCGTAGCCTATCACGCCACCCAAACGCAATCGCAAGAGCCATTAGTTACGAGTCCTCCACTAGTGGGCATCCCACACAAATGAAGAGGTGATGCACACGCACCCTTGTCCTTCTTGGACGCAAACTGGCGCACAGCAATGAAGTGCTGTTGCGCGAGCAGCGCCTGGCGCGCACTTGCGTGGACAGATACGTTCTTGGCGGCCTGTTGGCGCAGCGCTGCAATGGCAACATGACCGCAAAATCCATTAGCACTCTCTCCTGTCCACATATCCGTAGCTGCTCCCATGGCCACAGCAGCTACAGCAGATTTTTGGCGCCGTTGCCTAGCTTATAGACGCCCATGGGCGGGTCAACATCGATTGCCACTACGTACCAGCGAGCGCGGGGCGGAGCCACACGCGGACCATGGTGTCGTTGGCTCTCGTGTCCTGTAGGTGGCAATCCGATCCAGCGGCGCCAGACGATCACGGCCCAGCGTTTTTGTCGGGTCGAGCGGACCACTCACTTGCTGCTGGGGGCAGCGGGGGTCCCGAATGTCCCGTATTGAGACCGGTATGAAACAAGGGACGGGATCAAATCAAATAACGTATGGCAGTATACCCGATTGATGCGAAAAATATCCAATGTTAGTACATTACATGGTGTGGCGTTTGCAGGATGGCGCCGTGAGCGGACTCGTTGCCGTCGTCGAGAAGGATCGCATGACGGACGTCGCGCTCATGTTTCTTTTTTTTAATCTGTTTTGATGCTTTATGTCAATGTCCATTGTGCGAATGTGCTGAGCCAAACTATACAAATGCACTACAACGCCTGGGCCGCCTCCCCTCCCTTTGTGTGCACGACACCAAGGCACGGCGCCCAAACGAAACCAAACCTATACAGAAGCAGGCAGTGCGCAGGCCTATTGCCATTGCGATGTCTTGAGCTCGTCTCGAGAGTACGCTTCGCTTCCATCAGGCGCGAGAATAACGCGTCGCCCCCGGCCAAGTGCCCACTTGACTGCTCCCCTGGGATCAGTTGCCAGATCCTGCATTCGAAGCCGCCAACAGTTCTATCTTCTTCCACTTCTCGCCTTCCTTGTCCTTCTTGTCTGTCTGCGCTTGCTCCTTGGCTGCGTAGTCCTTCGCACACTGATCATACAGCGCCATATCGTAGTCCATGTACAGCTTCAACACGTTCTACAGATAGATAAAACCAGAAAAGATGAGCCACCTTGCACCCGCCCAGTTCGTTGGGATAATCAAGAGCTCACCTGAGCCAGGCCTTCAACCGTCGTGTTCCAGTGCCCCATCGAGTTCTTGTGGAGCGGTCCGTAAATGACTGGCAGGATCAAGTGGGCGTGTTGCTTGCTGAGGCACCCGTTGTTGACGAGGTGTTCGTTGTTCCATAAGAACAGCGTTCGCTCCGAGACCTGGAAGTGCTGGCTGCCCAGCCACTTCGCAAGCGCCAAGAATAGAGGCTTGTGCACTTGTTGCAATTGCTCCGAGCCCATGAGCTCGAGGATCTCTTCGAGCTCGTTGAGGAAGATGACTTGCTTGGACGAGCACGACCACGGCCAGAACTTGATGATCCCTTGGATCACTGGAATGGCCGTATCAGGATCCTTCTCAACGTACTGGGTAATACAGTACGACAACTGCTGGTGGTACATCGAAACACACTTGGGCTTGTGCAGCGGCACTAGTGCACGGATCAAAAACTGGAGATGCTCGGCCTTGAGCGGCATCGCAAAACCGTTGATGATACTCCCCAGAATCTCGAGCAACTCGCCGACACCATTGTGGCGCTCCGTCTCATACACGAATCGGTAAAAGACATTGCTGATCGCCTTGCGAATGAATGAGCGGTGCGACATAAACTTGCCGTAGATGCGATGCAGGATAGTCTTCAGGTAGTCCCGTTCGCGTGGATCCTCGCTGTCAAAGAGTTCGATGATGGACAGACAGAACTTCTGGTCCACAAACTTCTTGGCCACCTTGGCGTTGACTTCGCCCGACACGATGAAACGCAAGAAGAACTCGTACACAACTTGAAGGTGTGGCCACGACGCTTCCAGGACGGGTTCATCTTCCTCCGGGTCGAAGTCCTCCGTTTGAGGTGGAAGCGCCCGACAAATGTTCGCAGACTAAAGAAAAAAGCATGAGATTGTATCCCACAAAAAACACGTGAAAACAACTGGTCACTTACCACCATAGCCATGATATCAGGCATGAGCGCTTCGGTGAAAATCTTTTGTCCACCCGGGTTGTTGACATAATCGACGAGTTCGAGCAGCGTCTGGCGCTTCAAGTCCTTGCCACTGTTTAGCACATGGAACAAAACGCAACAGGTCAGATACAAGTTTCTGAGCGAGGGTCTCTTCTAATGCGCACCGCTTGTCCGAAGTGGGATCGTCAAAGTTGAAAATCACCGAGCATAGCTCCAGCTTCTGCTGGAAGAGAGCCTGTGGGAGTTATATCGCATCAGTCCACGTTACCGCATCAAATTTCCCCAGAAACGTTCCACCGTACCTCGCGACGTTGGAGGGCCGTGTCCTTGAGGTGCGGCAGATCCTTCAACGCCTGGATCTTCTGGTTTCTCGCCAAGAACGAACGGCGGCGTTCGCGTTTCGGCAGCGAGACATCCGAGCGCGCGACTTCTCCCACTGGCGACGGCGCGCCGTTGGCGCCGCCACTGGGCGTCAGTTTCGGTCCGTCCGCATCCACACGGTCCGGCGACTGGCCCGGGATGTGCTCGCCGTTGTTGCTGAGTTTTCGCTTGACCGTTTGCAGCATGCCCTTCATCTCTCGTAGACACTATCCACGTTGGGCACACTTATCTCCGATGTTGATCTACGAACTCAAGAGACCAGTGCACACCACCGCTGCAGTCGGACAATCGATACAAACCCCAAGTCAGTTGGTGTCCCTTCCATTCCATCAGGAAGGGGAAGAGAGACATCGGCGGAAACATCCATGGAGAAGAGGGGAAGAGAGAATTGCCATGCATGTTCGACGCGATGCCCACTCGTAGAGTCTCATGGTCCAGCCCAGAGCCACGCAACCCCTCCCCCTTACACTCCTCCTCACCCCACTCCCTCGTCGTCCTCCCAATAATCGCTCTTACCTCTCGTTCGCGCTTGACTACTTTGGTTGTTGATAAATCCCAGCTCGTTGACGATAAAATTCGCGTCGTCCCCTTTCTCTTGGGCCGTAGGTGATAGATGGATGGTGTTTCCC
>JAADVC010000476.1:0-20238 GCA_023334575.1 Pythium volutum
AGTTGAGATCTCATGAAGAGTGATGGCCTTTATGTAGCGTGGTTCCCTCAAGTAACAAGCTTAGAGTCAGAGTCGTACACCCGTGTGCCAGATTTCTGGTCGTAACTGGTGAACGGACAATTCTAATTGCCGGATGGAAGTCCGCTTGCGGCTTAAAGCTTTAAATAACTATCGATAAGTCATGACGCAGAAGCCTTTTGAAATAAATATACTGCGATTTGGACTGCATTTAGGCAGAACCAAAAATCGAGTTGTATTGTTTTGTTTGAGCACGGGACATAGCGAATAGCACTGAGCACGGACTCTTCCGAGGTTCGCGATCTTTTAGGACCATCACACTTGTATAATCGCAAACAAACAGTGACGTGAACTTGGCCAAAGCAGATCATTGAACCCAAGGGAGGTATTGATTACTGTTATCTGAAGTGTACCCATTTTGGCGGTCATCGTAATCTCGATGTTTCGAAAAAAAGGTACTCTCTGATGCTAAATGTTCGAAAAACAATTTGACACTCACTCGTAGAATGTACCCATTAGTGAACATCACTCTCTTATCATGGGTTCACGTGGGTGCTTCCTGATTGTTGGTCGGAAGGAACGGCAGCGTCATGCGTCTCTCGGCGCCCCCGTTCGTTTGCTGCCACGAGCAATCCACACTCAACAACCTCGACAAGAACAGAAACGTTCTGGTGGCGATCTCGTTCTGGCTTTGATTATGTGTTTAGTTTTTAGTACTTTATAATTACAGATGCAAGCGACAGCACGCGTGGATGCCATACCGTCAATATTATGCGCTTTTGTGGTAGGCACGACGCCCATTAGTACTCGAAGCGGCCGAGTGCCGTATCCACGATGGCGCACACGTTGTCGTCCGATTCGTTGTCGAGCACAGCGAACGTGGACTCGGTTGGAGGTGCGACCATGTCTAGCGGCGGTACGGAGAGCGCCTGCATGAGCGATTCAAAGACCTCGTCGGCTGAATAGATGGTCACATTTTCGCTATTGCCGGCGACACTGGCAATCAAGCCGTCGTCCACGTCCGTTATGAAGAAGTGGTCTACACGGCGCGCGATCCTGCTCTGCACATATCGCTTCTGGTACGCATTGGAGCGCGAGCGATGTTCCTCACAGTATCGGTGCGGGCGGCCATCGGGCTTGACTGCACGTGGCGCCATGCAGGAGCTGCGGTTGTACATGCAGCGGTTGTACGTAGCAGTCACTGACGCGGTGGTGTCGGGATCTTCATGGCCACGGTGATTGTGGAAAAGCGTCGACATTGTTGTTGTTGGGGTTGAGGAGGCCGGTGTTGATCTTGCTTGTGGTCTCCGGTGGTCGATTGAGAAGTAACCACGAGAGACTGAACGAGTTCGGCAGCTTCAAGAAGAAGAAACGAGCTTGCGCCTGAACGCGAGTGCAAAGGTGTGATGGGCGTTATCATTTCTCTTCTCTTAACTAGCGCAACTGCCGCAGCGGCTGACAAGTCTGCCATTGCAACGTAGATACTGTAGCTACGTTGACCCCGAAAAGGATGCAGTTGAACAGTGTATCTACTTGGAGCTTCAACGACGATTTGTTTTACCTTGAATCCGATCTGATTGGTACCATCAAACCTCGAAGCCGGCTGAACTGGCAACCAGCGCTTTTCGAGCCATGGTTGAGGTGCTGGAAAGGCTTTTACCCGCAATTTTGAAAGAAAACGGATGAGTAGCCTGCTTGCTCATCCAATAAAATTTTCAGGATTCCTGCAAGCACAACTGACCTCAAGGTCATATGAGAAATCGTGCAGTTGGCCCAATAATCTGTCACCTGGCGTCCCGCTGTCAACGTTTCCCACGCGAGCGCGTCACCACCTTCACGGTTTTCCACGTCAAGCCCAGCTTCAATAGTGGGTTGTTCTCCACACAAGTAGTATACACAAATCACCCTAATAAAGCGCCATCATGGTTGAATTTACTCATTGTTTGCAGCGGGAACTTTTCCGAGGTTGTGGTTGGCGATGGAACAGCGTCCATCTACCAAACTGCTGCATCCTTTCGTAAACCAAAACGCCAACAGACGCGCGCCACAAACCCGTCCGTGCCACCTGCGGTGGTCTCACTTTTACCATGTATCGTTGTACCTCCCAGGGCGAACGTATTCACCGCAATCTTGACAATAGAGGTGACGTGTCATCCCACGTTCCTACGCAATGTTGGTGTCCCACCCACAAGTGCACCTGTCGCAGCAAGAAGGCGCAACTCTCAAAGAGGGCAAATCTAGAGAGCGAGGCGGGTTATGCCGCGGATCGCTTCATGAAACGTTTCGTTCTTGTCCGGTTCTCGTGGCAACACTATTGAGTGCACGATGAATTCGAGAGGCTATCGTTGTCGTGTTTGTGGATACAACCGCGCCGAGACGAACGTAAATCTGTGCGAGCACGTGCCAAATATAAGAGGAAAGCGAAGAGGAGAGTGAATGCATGAGGTATTTTGTTGAGCGCGAAGACACTGGCGAGCGGAAGTCGGCAGCGACTAATGTTGGGGGAGCGATCAGCTGCCCGGATCCAGCGTCGGGCCAGAGTACACCTACAGCTCGTGGGAGGTGTCGGTGCCATTGGTACGGCTTCTGCACGACGGCGTTTGGACCTTCGTCCGCAGGTCGCAGGTAAAAAAATGCAGTAGAGGACGTGGTAGCTTCCGATGTGATCGGTACGCTGATGCGGCTCGACTTTCTTCAAGTGGTAGAGAATGAAGCGGAGGTTTCAGCTTCTCCAAGGAGCTGTCCTCCCGGGCGAGTATACTTGTGGAAATCTCTTGCAAGATTATTGAAGACGATTTCTCATTTCTCTCGTGTTGTTTCTCTTGTCAATGACAGACTTCAATGTCCTACCTCATAAAATCAAAGATGACAATTGGGTGATTGACACAATTTCGGTTAAGTGAAGTCCAAACTAAAATTGGAGCAACGCGCTGGTTTCTTTGTCCACAGTGTCGCGACGTGGACAATCCATGAGGAAAATGAAGGAATCATCGCCTGGTGCGTCCGTCCAGTTAAATAAATCTGGCAATTCTGGGAGCTCACTGTCCAGTCAAACGGTGGGATTAGTTCCTCGCGGCCTCCTTCTCTGCTTTGCTGGTGGGCGTCGCCATGACCCAAGGGAATCCCGTCGTTACAAGCAGCGGTTTTGGGCGGCGTCGGCGGGCCGAAGAAGTCCGTAAGAAACTTCTCGGTACTGCTCGACAATTTCGTCCAAAGTGAACTAACGGTCGTCGCATGAGCAGAGACGGTTGGGTGGATCGAGATGGCGTCCGAGACACTTGCAGTGATTCTGGCGCCGAGAGAGAGCGACTCTGCGACTTTTGAGACGTCTTTTCGCCGTCGTGTTTGTGAACGCCGCTGATTTCGGTTCGCGCGGAGACGGTGCTCATGGCACATTTTGTGGCGCGAGCCATCGAGTTTGATCGCGCGCGGCTTGACGCACGGTTGGCCTGCGTACTGGCAGCGAGGTGCCCTCAAATCGCGCGTAGTGAACTGTCGAAGAGCGTGGACGAAGACTTCTTGACCAGGGTGTTGCCACGGCTTGTGCAGCATGATGTTTGGGTCTTGGATCTTGCGTAGAGCAGCTTACTTGGACAGTTCTTTCTCGCTTATGTGGAGCGTTATTTGAAAAGTGATCGTGCTCGGACGGTGAGAACTCTGCAGGGCCACGCATCCGTGTCAGTAAGATTTCTGTAATCTTCACGATAGGAAATCAGTGCGGAGATGGGTTCTGACATTACATCATCGAAGGCAGAGCTGAGAATTCTCATCATCTAGATGAGAAACGAGGTCAGATGAGAATATTCTGCGAAGATTGTTCCAGTACGTTTCATTGATTTTGAATCCATCCATCAGAGTGTGATCTGTTGGCAAACGTCACTGCACTCAAATAAGGGGAATATTGGTGCATATTTGTGACCAAACCGTACGTAGAGGCAATTGCTGATTCACAAAAGCTAGGTAGAGTATGGACTCTCGTCGACGGTCGCCGCCACATAGCTGGCGGTGTTGACTGTTCCGAGCCCTGCTCTGAGGGCAGCGCGCGCCCGCAATAGTAGCATTGGTCGCGGGTCGGTGAATCACCGAACGTGATACGGCTCGTGGCGAGGAGGTCGAGTCGCTAGAGTAGTCTATACTGTAGCCACTCGTGGCGTTGTGTTCGGTAACCGCTTCATATAATGTAGGGCGAGTGCGCTAGAGTCTAGCGATATGTCGCCAAATTGATGAGTGGTTGGAATGGCCGCCGAGTAACGCTCGAGTTGGGATATGAAGGGTACCACATCATTACGAGGAGACCATACCCAGCATGTCTGTGCCGGCAAAGGCTCGGGTTTAACGAGACGTTGTCTCCAAGCAAATACGCTGGGTACGTTCTACTTTTGGTGGTCTGGTATTCCTCTTAAAATGAGAATGAGTTTTCGGGGTTCTATGATGAATTGAGATGAATGAGCCTGACAGTGATGGCAACCAAACTCTGTGCGAAGTTTATTCGCGGACAAGACGCTCGTGGGCCATTCCAAATGCATCTTCGGTCGATCAGGATGTGCTCAAATGCGAAAATGAAAATTCATACCTACAATAACCCACTGGATAAACAAGGGGTGCCAAGATGAGGAATGTCCTTTTTATGTGCGTTCAGAACACTTTTCTCATTCACCCACCATTTCTCGAAGATACTGTATTGATGAGAAAACGAAAAGAGAAAGAATCATTTTCGCGTACCTCGCTTTTTTCTATTATATCACTGGCGGTCCCGTCCAATGGAGTTTGCCGAACGCACCAGCGGCGCAACACGAAGAAGAATGGGTGGTGATGTGTCCTCGGCGACATACTGCATGCAATTCTCCGCATTTTAATGCGGGAGTGAGAATAGTCCCTGATAGAGCGCAGTCAGTTGCCGCTGTGGGTGACCTGGAGAGGTCGCCAAATTCCTCACGCCTATGCTCGAGCGCCTATTGCAGCATTTACCAACTCTACCACAAGACGGCTGCCATCCATACTCCATGGCGACGGAAGTATTCGACCAGCTCGACGTCAATCTCGAGCTAGAGCAGCACATGTCATTGGAGGTTCCGCGCACGTGTTAAGCGCAACGCCAAAACTGCACGCACTGAAACGGAGACAGCTCGCTCCACGAGTTGTGCATAACCCCACCGGCGACAGGCTCAGCGCACGGACCAGCAGCGCAAACCCCAGCTACGTATTCTGGTTGACGCAACTAAGCCAGAGAGCGACGATCCCGCTTCTGCAGATGCAAGCAGAACACGTCGCCGTCTTCCTCGACTGGTGCTGCTCGGGAACCAGCAGACCCTCATCCTTGGCGTTTTGCTCTCGGAGCAGGGCGATCTCAGCGGCATATCGCGTTTGATGCTGTGAGCAACATGAACGAGATTCGTGAATAGTCGGCCTTTTGTACATTTAAGGAAGTCACTTAGCCCATCGATGGGCGCGTCATCAGCGGCAACAAGAACAGCGGTTGATGCCCAAGACAGCAACCACAAGGCAAGAAAGGCAAATGTGTACATGGATTGATGAAAGGTTCCGGCTAAAATTCCCGCCCAGTTCATAAAACGCCGCGCGCCACGCGCCGCACACCGTCATTCTACACCGCGTCTTCACGATCCTCTCCCCACAAGATATCAAACAGCTCCAACTGGTCCGGTCGCTCCGTAGCGCGGCGCGAACCATCACCAAACAACGCAGCAACAAAAGCTTCAATGGAGTCATCATCATCATCATCATCATCATCACATGAGTCATCCGCATAAGGGCGGGGTAGTCGATATGGCGCAACAAAATACATGCTGCTGTGCGGGCGTGATGGACGCGTGGGCAAGATAGTCTGTTGTTGGGGTGGTTTTACAGGCGTTTGACCGGCCACGTCTTCCGGCGGAGTCGCGTTGGCCGAGTCGTGGGGCTGGTCACTGCTTGGCAGGGGGTTGCGACCGTTATCAGCCATTCTGTCTCGCGCTTGTTTTGGGCCTTGGTACGGCGCTTGTCGTGAGGTGAAGGGTGGATCGGACCGTGAGCGCTTGCGTGAATGGAAGAAGGC
This sequence comes from Pythium volutum, assembly GCA_023334575.1. Classification (NCBI taxonomy): domain Eukaryota; phylum Oomycota; class Peronosporomycetes; order Pythiales; family Pythiaceae; genus Pythium; species Pythium volutum. The sequence continues at coordinate 6,071 of JAADVC010000476.1, forward strand.
GTCCAACCTTGCGCTCGTCGCGCAAATCGCTGAATGCGTCCAACCTTGAGCTCTCGCGCGTGAATCGAACCGTGAGCTGTCGCGCTGATGCTGAGTGCCAAGCACCCCAACGTATACTCCTGGGTTTGTGGGCTTCTGCACAAGCCTGGGTGGTCTCTTTGTTCGTTGATGCGTACACCCAGCATTTGACATGAGGATTACTGAGTATGCACAAAAAATGAGAAAGAGATCTAGTGATAAGATAAATGAGGAAGCACATGGTTGCGTGCCTTGTTCCAAACGAGAATGAACGCTCAGTGTTACCATTACGGAAGGTTAGTGATTCGGTTTTTATGGAGAAAGCGAGCGTTATGTTATGGTCATGCCGGCAGTGCATCAACCAGACATGGCACATGGGAGAAAGTCTGAGGAATCAAGCTCAGTCGATTAAATGTCAGTTCCGTTTTCCGGCAGTTGGGCGACGGATGATAGTACGGCCCCAGCTACCGTTCAGTGCTCGTCAGACACGCTAGGGTTGCTCGTACATCTTTCTATTTCGAAACTTTAATACCAAATGAGAAACGAAAAAATACATAACTTGACTTACTGTATCTTTCTCAGTGTCAACGAAAACATGCCCCTTCTACTCATTTCTCATTTCCCACTGATGCAACAGCACCCGTGGGACTGCACGACGTCAAGCTGAGAAACCAGAACATGAGTATGGAAAAGTTGACGTTGTGAGAGGGTACTGGGTAAACCGGTGGACAGTCTCACTCCACGGTATCGGGTAATCAAGAGGATGTGGCCGAGAATGAATAAAAGGCTTGGCTATGGCTAACGCATACTCATGTATCGTTTTCCTGCACGAAGCGGTGGCTACAGACCTGGCGTCCGTTTTGGTTAGCTATCTGTGTTCCCGTTGACGACACCGACAAAGACCTGAAGGGGAGCTCTGGCACAGTTACGCGCATCGCACAAGTACGCAACTCCATTCAGTGACGATGTAGACCAGGAGCCAAATGTTGAGCAAGACCTCGAGTTCGGAATATCAGCCCGAATCGACCGCGACCGTATCCTGTGAGAAGACATACGCAAACTGTTCACGCGTCCAGTAGCCCCATCCAGAGTCGTATATATCAGTACCTAGGACTGTTTAACGCCATCGCTGAGACCATTCGTGCGTATCGTGGATCAATTGCCAGCGCTATCGAGTCTGCCGCACAACGATAGGTGCTTCCTAGCAATCAGGAGAACGGCTTTTAGTATTTGTCCAACTGATCGTTATCAGCGCGAGAGAGTCGCGGGTGATACGTTTCACGGTATCAGTGGTCTACTAGCACTACTATTGGAGCATTGATGAGAACTAATGACTCATACTAACCCGTGTTCAGGCTGAGTTTGCTTAACTCATCATTGACAGTCACATTGGTTGTTTGGTAATCACCACACTGCGTAGGTAACCGCTGGAAATCGCCGAGCCGACGCAACCTTCAGACTCGTCATAGTTGTTTCACTGACGCGGCCGATGGGTAGGCTTTAAAGATTTCGTTAGGTTCTCCGGAGTCGTAAGCGCGGTCAGTCGCATGGGGCAGTTTTATAGAAGCTGTGACGTAGCCGCCCCTATCCCCTCGTCACCACCTCTTCCTCTCTTCGTCCTTGAAGTTCTCATCTCGAGACGAATCCTATATGAACCCATGGTTCAAGAGATCGCTAATTAAACCTCGTTAGTGTAGTCCAGTCGCCGCCAGTGCCTACCAGATGAGATTAACGTGGAGCCAGCACTCCATTACCAGATACACTCGCTCGATTATACCCGACCACCATCTCCACCAACCCGAATGCAGAAAACACTCACCACCACAATGTCCGAAGCCTGCCAAGATTTTGATTGGTTCTGCCAGTATCGCCACAGCGTCTGTGACGAGAGTCGCTCAATCAAAACCGATGGCTCGTTTCCCCTACTGTGTGACTTTCACCGTTTCCGGCAGACGGAGAACCAATGATGCTGGGTCGCCAGACAACGACGCCAGACACGAACAGCATCGTTTCAGGACAAAGCATCACCGCAGGACATCGCGTATGTTCGTCAGTCAGCGAGCTACGTTCACAGACAGTGACTATACGTCCAGTGAGATTGATGAGCTGCTGGACGAGATCGTGCAAGCCGATGTCTCTGCGTGATGGTGTGACGATCAATCGTTCGGGCCTTTTTCAGCACTCCAACCACAATGTTCGAATTCCTCATAACTTGATACAAACATGAGTTACTACAAGTCTTGCAAGTTCAAGTCAACCCATCATGCACCCAGCGAAAGCCTTCGAATCAGAACTCGGTAATGCAGATCCGAGTAAGGCACGGTCCGTATCGGGGCTAAGCGCGCAATAAAATTGATCTACCTCCATTAATTAATGCCATGCTTTCTTAACAGTGGAGTAGCGAAATGCTGATTACCTTGAACTTTAGATAACTCAGGTGCGCGCTTAGCCCCGAAACGGACTGTATACAGTTTTTTGGGGGGGATCCGGGGGTGTAGTGCCTTTCCATCTCTTTCATCTGGAGTCTGATACAGTACGTGTAATCATCGAATTGCAACTTTGCTTAGTGGCGCCCCCGCGCTCGGAAAGCACAATCGAATGTGCCTTGCTCTCGGGTCCCGGTTGTGTGCAACATGATACTAACATTGGTCAGAGTGTCCAGATCGTGGACACTTACTCTATCCCTCACGAACTCGCGAAGGTGAAATGCGCTGCATCATGGAGGCATATAAGTGAGCATTCATCGTTGAACACACCGGGTCCTAGCTTCATTTTTGGTGTTACGCAGTCAACACGGGCATCATCTGACCATGCGTCATATTTGTCGTATTCTCTAACGAAACTCGGTTTCCCCATGTTTAACTTTAAATTTCGCGGCTTGTTTTATGGATACTTGGCTGGCTGAACCCTGAAAACTTGTGTGCGCGTGGGTCATGGTCTGGCGCGTCGACTTGGCGCCATCGACCTTTGGCAATTTCCTTCCACGGGCATGTGAATCAAATTCCACGATTTTCACCCGCTCCGACTGCGTCCGTGTGCGTGGTCGCGTCGGAAGCTTTTGAAGTCTTTCACTCGTTCTCGTCCTCACCCTCGTCCACCCCGAGCATGGCACGAAGAATACACAGATCCTCTGCTGTGGGCTCAGCGATATCGTACGCGCCACTGAACTCGATGGGAGTCGCGATACCTTGCCCCGCAAGACTGACCTCGGTTGTGTGGCCAAACAGCTCCACTTCTTTGCTTTCATTGAGCGTGTCGGTCTTCGATGGAGTCGCACTCGCCGCTCGACTCGATCTCATTTCTTCATCGCGTCGACGCTGCCAACGTTGCTGCGTTTCGTTCGCACGCATGCGGTGATAGTCGCACAGCGAATGCCGTCGGTTACTGAGCGTCCAGCCACGTGGTCGTGTGCAGCGACGCCCACGATAGCGGCACTGGTCCTCGGGGCACGGCTCAAGTTCACGTTGTTTAGGTGATTGACTCATGAGGTGCTGGTACTAAAGCGTTCCTTTAGTTTTTTTTTGAAAATGAGTAGATTCGTGAGCCTAAAGATGTCGGCATGGCGAGGCCAACATTGGTGAAAACTGTGAGACCATCAGACTCAAGGTCGAGTGACCCAGAAGAAGAAAATTGCCATTCACTATAATCAACGCCCTCGCACACGGCAACACCTCCGTCATCGTGATGCACCGCCTCTCATGTACAGTGAAGTCAAGCCCAACATTCACTGTGACCGTACTGTACCCAGTTCCTTTCAGCTCACAGTGAAGCCGCGCGCATGGTTGAGGATGCCCATGACTGTTCAGTACGTTGCAATGGCTGTAGCGTGGGTAGATGCAGCCACGCACGGACGTTGAAGCGACACACCAAACCGTATCTTTCCAGCCGCCCGACCACGCACACGACGAGGTTCTCAAGAACTTGTTGGAGCCATTCTTATGTTGACTTGCATTGTGATCCCACTAGATGTTTAGCTCATTGCATGTGAATACTGAAGAGTCTCAAGTGATGGGATCGCCCCGTATATGCAAACAAGGTACATCTGCTCCGCCAGGAATTGTGTGCAGCAATAGTGTGCAACAATAACTATTCTGGGTGCATAATATGTACCCATATTTGTACCATCATTCCTTAACTAGGTCATTTCGACCATCATTCACTAGATGGGTTAATTTTGGGAGTGTGATTGACAGTGTGAACCCAAATTGATATGGGTTGAGCCCCTTGGAAGCTTAACCAATTGGATGTATGAGAAGAAGACTGTCTTCTTTCATACATCAAACGTGAGCTTATATGGTCAGTACCCATGATATTCAACGTATCATATACAGTTCATCGGCTGTGTACTGATGCAAAGCTTCCAAAGCACACGACACCACCAAACTGGCATGTACATGGTGTCGCGCTGCACAACACAGCTCGTCTGCCGGAGGGATTGCAGTCATAGACATTCCCTCAACGGCAGAGTGACCCTATCAGCGAGAGGCGGGGGTATCATTTTCTCGGGGCCACAGTCTTTTTACTGCTTTGACTAGAACGACATCATTTTGTCATCTATTATAGAATCCGCTCGAATGCTGTGCGGCGCGAGACAAGATCAGCCGCTCCCCTATATCGATTCCATTCGATGCTCGGAAAAGTGATACCGACGACGTTGGCGCTAACATGTGCTCGGCAAAATTCTTCGCAAGATTCTTCACATCTCACAGAGTTTGATCCCTTAGCCAGCATCACATTGTGTAAGCCAGGGCGGGCTATGTAGTTTCACTATGCGTTCTTTGTATCGCCCCACCTTGAAGAAGGCGCTTCTCTCTTCAGTTCCGCAGCGGAAGGCTCGTGACAACGAGTGGCATAGACGTTATGCACGCACTGACAACTCCGGGTACCAATCAAGAACTGTACAGCGTCTGGAACTCATAGCATATAATATTGAGAAGATTTGCAATATTATATGGCTAGTTTGGTCAGGTCTATTGTCCCTTGCATAGCTCTCAGGATCCACAGCCCGTTGTCACTGCTCTCTCAGAAACGAAAAGGTGTTGTCCGACCACTATTCAGCGTACCAACCTCAACCCCAGCTCGTTTCGTTTTCAAACAAACCAGCAAACCATGCGTGACCCGCCCAGTCTCTGGTTCGGCACGTGCTGGGACGTAGTGGCCTGAGCAGAGAATCCACTTTCCATGACGTGGCTACGAATTGAAAAAGTCTGAGCAATCCCATTCGACTTCCTTCCTTTCTCATTTCTCAGTATGTATCTATGGAATCCTTCCACAGTTCAATAAGTCAGTTTAGCCGTTCGTTTTCCTCTTTCCGTTCAGTTCAACCGAATGAGAAAGAAAGGAGAAATCCAACAAGTTCGCTTTTTCTCATTTTACACGTTTGTTCACCTTGAAGTGGCACCAAGTACCGTTTCTATCCGGCTACATCAGAGTACTGTAGAGAAGATTCACCCATCGGAAATGAGAAACGCTCAGCTGAGCCACTTGCGTCAGGTTTTCAGATCTCAGACCGAGCAGAGACTGGCATTCGGCGCATGTGCAATTTAACACCTCCAATACCACGCATATTGGCGAATTCATCTGTGCGCTTTTCTGTTGGGGCATGTCACCAGTCAGGGCATCTTACGTGCGCAGAGTGAGCCCATGACTGTGTATAAGGTGTACCGCTTGGATATCGTTGGCGAGCCATGCTGCATCCGCGGGGCCAGATCATTCCTGCTTTCAATTTTATGATGGTTAGACGGGTTCGTAATGAAGGAGCCTTGACCTCGTTCGTGTCGTCATGCTCTTAACGATCGTCCATTGGAAAGGTCAGTGGGGTCTCGTCCAGCGCGCTGCACAACTCGTCCAGAATGCGATCGGTTTCCAAAAGCGCGAGCTCGTCCGTGCCACCGCAGCGCATTGTCTGATCTGTAGTCGTTGGCCTGAACAATGGTGTTGGGATCGGGATCGTTCCAGGCACGGGCAGTTCAAAGTCGTTCAATGCGCGGGGAGTAGGAATCACGTCGCTGTCGACAGCGATCGCAGACACGGCCCTTGATCATGCTTAGGAAGATTGCTTCCGCGCTGGTTGAGAGCGGTGCACCCAGGGTGTCGAGCTCGCCGGCAATGGTGTCGAAATCAAACGGCATTGCTTCGGTCGAAATGTCTTCTCGGACGTGGGTGGTGTTCAGGTAAGGCGCATCGCTGTCGAGACTCCAGCGGCGGCGCCTCTGCGAGCGACGCTGATTACTGTTTGCCAGCAGGCGATGGTGGTCGCACATTCGGTGGAGCTCGCCATTGAGCTTGACTGCGCGCGGTTGCCGGCAAGGCCGTCCGGCGTACTGGCAGAGTAGGGCTCGACGAGTCGAATTGCCGCTCTCGTCGCTTGTGCCAAGGTTCCACGCGTTGTTATCCGCGAAGAAATTGGGAGAAGCCATCGCGTATCTGTTCGCTTGGTGTTGGTGAGGTCGAATTCGAAAGTGGCGACCGTGGCGCGCCACTTCAACGAGCAGCTTACCCATCCAACTTACTTTAGAAAATATCCTTTTTTGGCGAAGTGACAAAATGGATCAAAATCCATGAATACTAAGATTTGTTATTGCTTCGTGTCGCTAAACTTCAATCCAGTATCACGGCCGTCGAATGTCCCCAGCCATCCCGTGCCTGCGCCAATACAGGAGGAGCGACCACCGTAGAGTTCTCACTATACGTGAGCATCGAGACATGCACTGGACCGCCAAGACAATCTATCTTTTCAGTGTTTACCCACGGCCAATGACATCGGCTGCGGTCGCGGCTCCGCGATCCGAGAGCACCACACCAAGAATAAGCGTCTGCTGATTCCCCAGGAGCACGAGCCGTGGACGGCGGCGCGGCGCTGAGGCATTCGGCGGCCCTTGTCCAACGGGATCCCCCTGCCGCAGCGCATCGACGAGGTAGCGAAGCAAGCGTTGACGTTGCTGTTCCTTGCGCCGTGCGTTGGCGCGTTGGCGTGGGTGGTCGTCGTCAGCGGGCACGGGTCGCTCCGTGGCAGGAGGTGCTGTGTGTGAACGAGAATCTGAATAGCCACGCGAATCGGACGCGTCGCTCGCATAGTCAGTGCTGTACTCATCCGAGTTGGACGAGTCGTGATTGTCTTGGATGATGGCCATAGTTGTGTTTTCTTGGACGAAAATCTGAAGGGGGAGACGGATCGACTTGCGCACGAGATGGAGAATGCGCGAGTGACGAAGATTGGCGTTCGTCCCCTTGGATTGAACATTGGGTTGATTACCATAAGGACCGTCACTCAGCATTGCACTTCATGATTTCAGTTTGAACCAGCGTTGCCAGCTGTACTTCAACGCATGGTCCTCACGCATGCAGATCGGACATGCCGGCCACAGTATCCAATCCAAATATGAGAAATTACGCTGGGTTAAGGATTGTACAGTGTAGAGGCCCAGTACAGTGTAGAGGCCCAAAACTGTACTGTGGGTTACTAGCGTTGGCCGCGGTGAACTTTTTGATTTTGTATTTTTACCTGACTTGAGTTGACCTGGGTTGTATTTTGTCCACGCATCAACGGTCTTCGCTGGACGTCCTTAATTCCTGCGTCTTATCTAGACCGTAGAGTAATTGTGTGTGTTTGTGGATGTAGAGAATCCTAGATGGTACACCATCAAATATAGTAACGTAAATGGCCTGTTTAAGAGAGGTTTTCGAACCCTCTAACGTTTTTGCACATAACGTTTTAACCCCTTCATATTTTTCGACACGGTTTTTAGCTGTTTGAAGACCTGTTATTTTGTGACATCGACATATTCCTACCCGGGCTGAACAGGGTTGAACCAATGAGCTAGCCGCATTTGAATTGAACCCATTGAAAATCGTCTGGATCAGTTCAAGAGAGATGATGCTTGTCTTGATTTTTGTATCAGAGAAAACAGCTGGTGATTTCTCGCCCAATCAGAGAGCGTGAAAAATGTGGTGTGGCGCTCTCCTAACCTGGCGAGCTCTCTTAAACTGGCCATTTACGTTATGTCAAAAATATAAATGCGCGTCTCCAGCTGCGAAATGCTCGCTTTTGTATCTTATCTAATAGTGCCGACACCACCATCGTTGGCCGCTGGCGAAATCGAACCGAACACTCCAAGTATTCAATACCTACTTCGTCATGCTGTTGCGCATTGTATAGTACGCGCGGACAACACGCGGCTCTTTTTGTCGGCCATAGTAGCTGTTTTAGCTGTACTGTGGAATGACAAGATCCTCCTAACATTCAGAACTAAGGTTGCGCAGTCCAGTACTCGCTGCTTTTTGAGTTTGATCAGTCCAGTACTCAACTGCAAATGATCTAATAGATCTCACTCAAAGGAATCTTCGGGGAAGTTGCCTCCAGTCGGATGGTGGACGTAAGAGTTCTCATCCGAGTGTCCACTCTGTGTAAACAGAAGAAGCATCCACGGTTCATTAAAGAGTTGTTAACGTTATCCACGATTACGCTGCGAATTCGACATCGTCATCCGTTCCCGCGTTCATGGCTTGGGCTGGGTACCCACCATTTACCCACGAAAGGAAGGGTTCATGGTTCCGTGGATACGCACGAGCAGTCGACCTTTCGCGCTCCCAATGGATAAACCACAATCGAAAACAAACAGACTGGTACAAAGTAGGCTCGATCCGCATAGCGGGACGTCCAGCTCCACGAGTGACCATCGCCGCCAGACAGAGCGCCGCGCGCAGCAGCGCTCGTCGAGTTCGAAGGCAGCTGGCAATGTGTTGAACAGAAAACCTGTGCTGAAGGGGATTATAAATTCTACTTGTGTTGTCGCAGGCTCCCCCCACCGACAACGCAACGAACCTTACTCAGCAACTCAGGTTTTGCACACTCGCCAGCACCGCTCTCCCTTGTCGCAATCTGCGCACAGCTCCATCATTCGACAACGCATCAAATCTACAGAAAATGATGCGATAAATACAGCAAATAGTCGAAAAATGCCAACCCTGCCTCGGTATAGTCTGGTTGACAGAACTAGTGCCATGGCTCTAAACGTTTACCCAACGCACGCGGAATCGTGGGTTTTTACCGTAGGTCCTCGCCTTCGACCTGCGGAGCCGAGCGAGAATGTATGGCCAAGCGACCTAGTTTTGGCACTCATTATAGTGCGGGGAGGGCTGAAACACCCGTTGCATTTTTGTTGGGTGCCTATGTAAATTTGCAGTCCTCTCCCATCATTCGCGAAGTCTAATGCAGCGCATATCGTTATTTTTCTAGCATTTTTAGATGTCATACAGTGTCCAGTATTTTAATAAAGCATTCTTAAATGCAATATCCAGTATTTTAATACAGGATATGGCATTTAAAAATGCTAGAAAAATGCCTTGACCATATGTATCACGCTCTACATATTAATACCGTTTGTTCTATCAGTCTGTCGAGGATGACCCGGGCCTTCGTGTGAACCCAAGCGCTTCTCGCTGTTCATCATGCTTTCAGGTAGAGCTTGTGAAATACCGGTACAAACTGTTTGGAGACTCTTGGATTCTCTGAGGCCGACAAGCTCGTGTGTTCACGTCTATCCCATGATTGCAAGGAAGCCGAATTGACCATTGTGGATCGACAAACCGTGCAGAGCATAGCCACGAGTTCCACTGAAGACCTGTACAGGGTCAATGCCCTAAAAGATAGTATGCTCCTTGGGGTGGCCCCCAGTTGCCACATCTCCAGTGAAGCGCATCTTATTGGATCCCCAATAAAATCAATAGTTCTAGTTGCAATAATTTATTGAACGCGGGAGCTCCCCACGCGGGTACTCCCCAATAATGCCCATACAGAATCAATCAGTCTATCACTAAGAACATTGGCCGTGCTGAAAGACTTGAACAAGCTCGCGAGCAAGCCCTGCAAGCCGACCCCGTTCAAGACTGGAAGTGCGATGGGGCGATGTTGGAGAAGACGACGTCAAGAGGAAGGCCTTGATGAAGGTCAAGCCGACACCAACATTACTGAACATTCGAGCACTCTTTGTCGGCGTCCTGGGCGAGTTCCCCGTGACTGAGTCTCATATCGTGGCACGTCCATTGACGGCAACAGAACGACTGTCTTAAATCACCGGAGTTTGAGAGCGGCGTTGTGAGAGATTGAAGGGTGACGAGAAGCTGGTGACTCGTGCCGAGATCGAGACGTAGAACTCTAAGTCATTTATATTGGGATATTGATATTGGCGAAATAATTTATTCGCCTGAATAAAAGGAACCAATAAATATAACGTTATATTGGTATTGTGCGCAACACTGCGCATCTCGTATTGGCAAGTCACAGCGAGTTTCTTACTGTCAGTTCTACATGTGGAGAGTTAAAGCATCTCCACCCGCTCCGCTAAACGTTCCAGTGAACTAAAAATTACCCCTTTCGTAAGTATGTCTCCCACCCGACCACGGCAAACGGTAAAACGGTATAATTCACTCCAGCAAATCCTGAAAAATCGGCAAAAAGGGAACAGTTTACCGCTGCTCCGGCAACTCCGGCTTTTTCGGTAACGCAAGACATTTCTGATAAAACTCAGCTTCTCCTGAGTAAAACGGGATACAGTGTAGTTATTCGGTGACAGAAACTTCAACTCTGCAAGGCCTCCTGCACAAGAGATCGCCAACCTTGACTGCTCAGCGCGGGAGACTGGAGACCACCGTGAATCTACATATTTCAGTAGGTATCACACCAGTAGGTACGAATACCGATTTGAGATAGACGGATAGTAGTTATTTATGAACTTCAACCCTGCAACCCCTAGAGTCCCTAGAGCACAAAATCACACCGTTTGGCGTCGAAGAACAACTTGGGCGACGGTATGCATAGAGCCCCATAGCGCCTGCAGACGTGTCTTCGGTGGGAGACGTCGTTGTGGTCTTGCAAACTACCCTCTCGCACTCACACACGGCGGCACGCGGAAGCACCACTGTTGGCTTCTCCTATCTGCATATTTGCAAGGTCAGTGTGCTCGAAGAGTTCTGCTCGAGAATATGCCGTGGCAATTTCTGCCGGAGATGGGTGGGAGAAAAAACGGTATAACGGTAAAACGGGGAATTTTGCTTCGGGAAAAGTGGTTTGCCGGAGCGTTTTACCGTCTACGGGTGGAGATGCTCTTAGGATATATATAAACGTAGCCCCGCTTCGGCGCTAGCCGCTTTAAATCATGGATTCTGGCGAGTGTGGGGTCGCAATCGATCATTCTCCGGGGGTTACCCTCTCCCCTTCGCATGGGCTCTTGCCCCAGCCAAAGCAGTACTCACCAAAACGGGGGAAGGAAGAACCACCCTCTGTATTTTTCATTGTATTTGTGTCTTTGTTTCGTAAATTGCTCGTAAAAGTACACTGCATTGTGAGTCGCGGTTTTCAAAAACACAGCCGCACTATCCGCACGATCAGCAGCTATCAGCCCCTTACAATAGAACAGCAATGCGCAGCACCACTCGGGCGTTCTTTGAAGCTCCACGAAGGCGCCTGTCGGTCAATGTAGTCCACGAATTGAGGATTCTATTTTGAAGCTGCAGTGTTATCCAGTGTAGAGGCGTCCACAACTCATCACTATTACGCGTTAGGGTTATTATAAGCCGTAATGTACTACAAGACCACGGCTCCTGGATGTTAGTAACTCGGCGAGTGTGGGGCTGACGTCATCTCCTACGGTGCGGTATGAAGCATATCCTAGTACTGTACTCGTTCTGTCGGAGAAGCTACGTACTGTACAGTGTCATACAATAGTTTAGTATATAATACGCGAATATCTGCTACTCGTGGCAAGCGTATTCGTCCCAATCTCACAACACTAATAGACATTTTTGGATATCGTTGAACTAGTATCACGATCGAAGTGCGCTGGCACGCGCAAACGTGAACCGAACCAGTCTTTGGTACAATAGCCCTTCTGCCATTGCAGCAGATGAGACTCCCCGAGCCGAAATGTATCCCTTTACTGTACCACATTGTAGAGACTCTCAAGAGGGGCCTCTAATCCAGCGATACATTTACCATCGACATCTAGAACTGTACTTCATATGAGTATTGCACGCTCTCCACGTGCAGACTCGTGGAGGCAAAGCTAATGAGAGGAATATACAAATTACACAAGCACCCAACAGAAATACAACGCGTGTTTTAGCCCTCTTCGCACTATAATGACTGCCAAAACTTGCCCGCTTGGCCATACATTCTCGCTTGGCTCCGCAGGTCGAAGGCCACGTGCGCGTAGGGTCAAAAGGTTTAGAGCCATGGTACCAGTTGCTGTCATCCAACCTGTGCCGAGGCAGGGTTTGCATTTTTCGACCGTTTGCTGTATTTATCGCACCATTTTCTGTAGATTTGATGCGTTGTCAAAGCTAGTCGACCTTCAATCGATTAGCTTTCGTCACACCTCGCTCCATAATCCGGAAGTCGACACCGCAAATACAGGCCGCTGCTGGCGTCAAAACATACCACAATGTGAGTCAGAGCTGGTATTTGTGTGCTCGGCCACCAAGTCAGCAACACGGCGTCGGGCACTGACTGTTACGGTCAGTGTCCGCAGCCTGCATCTGTGACGGATACTCCCACTGTCGTTACGTGTGGACAGTGTTGACCATGGATAGCCTGGTATTTATAGAGTCCCCCGTCTGCGCCAAGACTCAACGTCTCAGAAACGAAAGGCAACATAACATGGTCATGCACATTTCCTGGTTGGACCAGAATCGTGTACTGATTTAGGCCGGGCAATCCCGAAAGCTACACGTTTACTATCCGAGTCGGTTTGCTTGCCGTGCAGTATAGCCTGCAGGGGCCCTGCCATGGCCTACATGGTATCGGCCATCTGTTCAGTCTATTCTCACTTGGTTCAGCTCTGCACACTGTGTTATACTACAGTATCTTGTAAAATGGGGGAAAATGGGATGACGGCTCGGTTGTCAGCCGCGGTCTATTCACATTGCCCGCCGAAGTATAGTAAACGTCTGGCGTTCCAGATCGCCGTGTTGGGTTCACGCAGCGAAGTTTCGGGACCCGCATGTCGGATGAGTCGCCTACAGCGGCCGAGACAGTGAACAAATCAAAGTGGATTATTGTCGTTGTGTCGGCTCTGATTGGCAGCTTATATGAAATGAGTGAATTCCATTGGCTATTAAAATGCAGCTGCTATCTCAGATGAAGGGTTTGAACTGGCGCTCGTTTTTTTGCCACGTCACGGGAGAGGACTCCTCACACTTGCGTGCTGTATGTCTGGCTGGGTCCAGAAAAGCCATTTACAATCAGCTCGATTGTTTCTACCATCAAGATTTGACTCCCACTGTCGGATGGGAGGCCCACCGTGGGTCCCACGGTCTTGGCTAAGTCGTGCTCCCTTTCTTTTTTCCTCGTCATGGGGTTGTGGCCCCGGATCGCAAGCCCATGCCTCGCGGTGTGTGTCTGAAGCGCGAAATAGACGGCGGTGCGGGCAGCACAGCGAAAACATCCACAAGCACAGTCTCCAATTTCGCGTCCCCGACACGGATCCTAGAGGGGGAAACGCCAGGATCTCCTACGCGCGATACCACGCAATGTTCACTGGTGTCGCCATCATGGAAAGCCCAAGCCGAACGAACGCACGCACGCGCGGCTCCAGCTCCATTCGCCGCTCAGAAACGTACGTTTATAGTATTCTCTTCTCTAAATTGACTTTTTGTTTGATATGGACTGATTAATAAGTGGCTTCGATTGATTATATTATAGCGAGTCGCATATTGACGAGTTTGGACAGATCCACAGCGTCCAAATTCCACACCCGAGCCACCAGCAGCACCAAGAGCGTCCGTACCACCCGACGCCCTATGCGCTGGACGACGCCATGCCCATGATTGTGACCACGAACCACGAGCAAATCAAGTCGCCGCCCGGGTCGATCGCACCAACAAACACGACCACGAAGAGCCACCAAAAGTACCGTGTGCTGGGCACCACGAGTCTCGTCGCGATCATCTTTATGGCCACGGCCGCTGGACCCGTCGGCTCGGAGCCGCTCATCTCGACCGGCGGGCCTTTGCTTGGGCTCGTGGGCATGGCCACCTACCTTGTGTTCTGCCAGATCCCGATCTGCCTCATGGGCACGGAACTCTGCTGTGCGTTCCCCGAGAACGGCGGCTTTGCCGTGTGGACCATGACGGCGTTTGGACCGTTCTGGGGC
>JAADVC010000477.1:0-20231 GCA_023334575.1 Pythium volutum
CCCCCCCCCCCCCCCCCCGACATCATCGCTGCTGGATTTATGTGATGTGTGATATTGATTCTCTTGACATCACAGACCTTCGTCGGCAAGCAGTGGTGCAATGATATGGAGAGCAAGAGAGAGCCTGCGCTCAGTCTACGATTCCGCACTATTTCGATACCACACTGCTCGCTTGTCGACCTGGTTACAGCTTGATCTCGAGCCATCAGTAGCTGAACACTCTCAAGAATAATTGATATCCAATGGATACCATTAATTCGGGTACCTCGCGTGAGATGAATTTGATCGGACCCCATTCTCAACACGGCCCTCGTTCCCGGCTCACTTCTGACTGAGACGATGGCGACGGTATCCTTGAATCATGTGGAGCTACAGTGCCCATGCGAAAGGACAGGAACGCCATCATTGATGCGCAAGAAATCACTGATCAAAACGTCAGAGCTTCTCGCCGAGTCCTTTTGTTCAACTCTCCGTTTATGGATTCTATTGGACGTCATTGGACAGGACACTTGTACCACATACGGTCCTTGAGATGGGAAACTTTCACACGAAACCCAAGTTGAAGTTGTCCCTGTGTTGCTGCATACAAAAGCAGCCAACAAAAGTGCTGGAACCGTGCATTTTCACTGACTAATCCCTCCCTGTTAAGAACACGGTTCGTATTTGCTACGCGGATTAGTCTCAGATATGGACTCCGCCTCAGACTGCGACTCAGAATAGGGGTTGAGAGGAATCGCACGTGGGTCGAAAGGCGGAGAGAGGGAAGAAGGCGCGTGCACCATGAAGCTCGGCTTCGCGTTCAAGAAGACCAAGAAGAGCGGCTTGGTCGCGACGGCCGCGGGTGCAGAGAACGGACACGTCGCGCGCGCGTTTGAGGCCGCGCCCGCAAAGAAAAACGAGGCCGCCGAGCGTGTGTACGTGACCGATTTCGATCCGAACGCGGTCGCTGCCAGAGCGGACGGCGATGGCGGCGCACGGCACGCGACGCTCGTGATTCCGCTGCTCAAAGCGAACGAATGGAAGGCACAGGCAGCAGCAGCTGCGGCCGAGCTCAGCGGCGAGACGCAGCAGGAGGCACCGACAGAGGAAGCAGACCACGAGGAGGAGAAGGAGCAGCAAGAGGAGACGATGGACAATCTCACCGAGGACGAGAAAGCGGCGCGACAGCTTCTCGCGGACGTCAAGGCCCAGCAAAATGATGGAGGTGATGGCGATAGGAAAGTGAACCATTCGCTCGTGATTCCCATGAAGAACCGCACAGAGGATATGGACCCGCTCGCCGAGACGCGCGCTAAACTGTTTAATCTGGACGTCCAGAAGGACGCGGCCAAGAAAAAGAGCGTGCCGATTCTCCAGCAAAATGCCGTGCCCGGCATGGACGAGCTCGAGGACGTGACGGACAAGTACCGCCATGACGTGGCGCTGCGTCCAGACGAGTTGGACGTCCATAGTGAAGCCTACGACTCGGTGCCGATTGAAGATTTCGGTGCGGCCATGCTGCGTGGCATGGGCTGGAAGGGCAAGCTAGAGGACGAGAAGCAAGACGCCGACGACCCCAAGCCACGGCAAAAGCTGCTGGGGCTGGGCGCGACGGCCAAGCCCAAGCTGCTGGGCGACGCTGGCAAAAATGGCCACCACAAGACGGGTAGCTCGCGCCGCACTGACGACAAAGTCCGCACGAATGGCTTGAACCAGCGAGAAGGGGATAACAAGCCGTCTCTGAAAGAGAGCGCGCGTCGCGAGGATGAATCGTCTAGAAGTGGACGAGAGCGAGAGAAGAATCGAGACAGCCGCAGTCGGGACCGTGACAGTCACAAGGACCGAGACCGGTCGTCGAAAACGTCGGAGCGTGATGGAGACGATCGACGACGGGATCGTGACCGTGACCGTGACCGTGGACGAGACAGGGGAGGACGTGACGACCGCGACCGCCGAGACGACCGTGGTCGCCGTGACGACCGAGACCGAGAGAAGCGAAAGCGGAGCCGCAGCCGTGATCGCTCGAGCGACCGCAAGAAGAGCGGAAGCCGCCGATAGAGATCACCGTCACTCTGCAACAGGAAGAAAAGAGGAGGATTCTCATTGTGCTATGGATACAAGAAAAATAACGGACTCGTAGTAGTGCTACATGTGATGCGGAGGGTTGCCCACGCCCGTGATGAGGGACATGTCGAGCTTGATGGGCAGCGGAGGGATCGTACTGCACACGTCGCTAATACTGCGGCGTGTTTAATAGATATGCATACTGAATTAGAAACCATTTCATTCTTCTCAGAGAAAATATGCCACCACCCAACAACACGTACGCAGACATGAGCGAGTGGCAATTGTCTCGAAACTTGATCATGACGTCGCGGTTCTCACTGGCCTTGCCGTTAAGTAAATTGTTGCGGATCGTATTGATCGCGTGGACGTTTTCAGAGAAAAGCACAGTGAGCTGGCCATCGTCCAGCGGCTGCTGGCTGGCCATATTGAAAAGCTATACGGCAAAAAGCAGTGATTAGTTATCGTCTTGGTGTTTCTTATTGTGGAAAGTGCGTACCTCGGCCGTGTGGTCGATCCGCATTCGCTTGGCGTGGTACGACTCGCGTCCGCCGGCGTCGGCAGCGTCGAGCGCCTGCGACTTGACGCGAAACGCAACATCGCGTACGCACTTGGCCGGGATCGTAGCGGCGATCTTGATGTACCGTGTGATATTATCGTACGACTCGGCCGGGTAGTCGGCGAGTCCGTGGTGGAGAAGCTGGAGCTCCTGGGCCGTCCACACGGCGTTGGCCGTCGAGTACATGACGCTCGGGGAGATGGACGGCAGGTAGTCGGAGACTTGCGGGGGCTGCAGCGACGGTGAGGACATTGTTGGGGTCGTGGACACTTGTGCACAAATGGGGAGACGTTGTGGGGAGCCGCTGGGAGGTCGTGCTTGGGGAATGCCCTATAGCCAATGGGACGGCTTGATGGGCTGAACTAGCTGCTGGGGGTCTCGTGGGTTCAGCTCACGTAACAACTCACTACGTACGCACTGTATTAGAGATGCTGAACCAGTTGTCTCCCTAGTTGGGCAGTGTCCCGTCCAGCGCAAGGCGAGAGACCGCCGACTGTCGCGTTCCCCATTCGCGTCGTTTCGTGACCCGTCCAGTGAATGAAACACAAGTGACCCAGTGTTTCAAACACATATTGAAGGTCTCTCATTGGCTGATTAATCGAACCGTGTGTACTTTCTACCAATGATATGGAAGTTTGTATGATATTTTATAGAAAAGGGATCTTCAACGGACACCTTGCTCTCAATCTTCCGTGGGCCGGCTCGATCCATTGAAGCTACGACCACGCAGGCTTCCATCATGTTTTGGCCTTTCATCGAGATTGATGGCGAGCTCGCGTACTGCCCGCTAGCAGAATTCGGCACGCAGAACCTGCGCGAGGGTAAAGACGTGTACGGGAAAGCGGTCATTGCGCAGCCGCTCGCGGCACATCTACCACTCCATAATGCTGCACAGGCCAATGGCAAAATTGTGGTCGTCGAGCGCGGCCAGTGTGACTTTGTGACCAAGGTTCTCCACGCACAGGCAGCGGGAGCCATTGCCGTGCTGGTCGCCAATACGTCGCGCGATCAGCCCGAGGAGGCGTTCGTCATGGACGCTGGACGGCGAAGTGATGATGAGATTTCGTCGATCCGCATTCCGGCAATAATGATCAGTTACAGCAAAGCGACCTCGCTATTTGAGCAACTACGTGAGAGCTTTCTGGATCGACGTGAGCTCCCCATGACGATCCGGTTTCTTGGTGCGCAGACGAGCGCTTTCGTGCTCGAGAAGATGGAAAATGTCGCCAAGCAACGCGAGAACCAAGCGCAGGAGTTCGCCATGATGCAGCAGCGTGAACAACATCAAAAAGATGCGTCCGAGCTACTCCGCAAGCGGCTCGGAAAGGGAATTATTGGTGCGGAGCCGACGGTGGAGCCAGCCGCTTTCTCGCTCGCCTCACCCCTGTCAATGTCGTCGACGTTCTCGACCGCCTCCTCGTCGCAACAGCCCATGCCTCGATCACGGACGCCCTCTATGGCCTCCCAACCAACGCTCACACTACCCTTCTTCTTGGGGGACGCGATGGAGACACTTTCCGTTGCATCCTACAGCACGGACCGCTTCGAGCACCGCAGCACCAAGAGCCGCTCGCCGTTCGATACCGCCATGCGCCACTGGTGCCCCATGACCACGGCGCTGCTCATTATCGATATGCAAAATTACTTTGCACTCGAGCAAAACGAATCGTGCGTGCCGCAACTCCACGCGGCGTCGCGCGTCGACTTTTTCAAGCGCGTCAAGTCGGTCGTCGTGCCGAATCTGCAGGACGTCTTGCTCGCCTGCCGTGCGTGTGACGGCATTGAGATTCTGTATACAGTCGTGGAAAGTACGACACGCGATGGACGAGACCGCAGCCGCGCCCACAAGCACGCTGGTCTCCACGTGGCGCGTGGCGGCTTTGGCGCACAGGTGCTCGCTCGCGTCACCCCCAGCGACGACGACATTGTGCTCGCTCGCACCGGCGTCAAGTACGTTTTAGATTACCACACTATGGAGGATCGTACTGTCTAATCTCTGTGGGTGCTCGCAGTGTATTTGAGTCGACCAACATCGACTATCTACTACGGAACCTCGGGGTCTCGCACATCGTCGTGGCCGGGCTTTCGATTCTACGGGCGATTCCGCTGTGCGTGCAAACGGCACTCGACCGCGGATACCAGATCACGCTGCTCAAGGACGCCATCGTGTGTAGTGACGGCCACGAGCGGCTCGACGATACGCTGCGCGAGTGCGAGATGCAGGGCGGTGAGGCCACGACCGCGAACGGGTTTGTCGCGGAGCTCCATGGGTACTCGGACGATAATAACGGAAACTAATGCGTATAGTTGAAGTGAATATGGATTGAAATATGGCTAGTCGCGTAATAACTGGAGAGAGGTTCTAACAATACCAACCTTGAAGTTCGACGGAATGCATTTGGGCGAAGAAGAAAAAAAGCATGGACGAAAGCCACTTTGGGCACGAGAGAGCGACGCACATGGAGGCCGATTCCTCATCCCCTAGCACGATTGATTCTATTGAAGACAGTGTAATCGATAGCCCTTGCAACACGCTATCGAGCG
This sequence comes from Pythium volutum, assembly GCA_023334575.1. NCBI lineage: Eukaryota > Oomycota > Peronosporomycetes > Pythiales > Pythiaceae > Pythium > Pythium volutum. Next base: position 5,147 of record JAADVC010000477.1, read on the forward strand.
AGCCTGCTCCAGCCGCGGACGGATCCAATTTGGACCCGGACGACAGCGACCACATCGGTGGGCCTGTGTGGAAATTCCCATCAGAAGGCAGCAACTCTCTACCTGGCGGCCACAGTAGCAGCGCTGGCAGAGAGGCAGTGGATCTGCCCGTGGCCGTGGCGTACCCTCGCAAGTGCCGCCGCTGCCAGCGCGCATGGGTGTCTAGCTACGTCAACGAACGCCACCACTGGAAACTCTGCACGCCCGACCCATCAGTCGCCAATGCTCCAAAGAAAGACACCCCGTCCTGCTGGGGCATCCCACGCCGCGTGTGGTGCGAAGTGAATGCCGCACTCACACGGATCCAGTGGCGAGACGATAGAGACGCGGAGAGTGCGGACGGCAGCATTGCGTTCCACGAGATCCAGGACGTCACGCTTCTTCAAGAGCCCCACGAGAGTTTCCAAGTCACATCGCGCGCTGGACGGCGTGTGGTCTTTCAGTGTCGCCATGATAGCGGAGGTGAGAATACATCCTCTGCCACAGGAGCACGGGCGTTGGACGCGCGGCAGTGGACCGAGTACCTCGACATGTTTCGTCGATTTGCCCAGGACCAAGACGAGCTCAATGACGAGGACAAGGCGGTCAGGCCCAAGGAGAAGCTGCTGCCTTCTATCCATGAAAACCCACAGGAGGAGACGCTGCAGGAGATTCAGCGTGTGATGGCGGCGAATGATGTGGAGGCGCTGCAAGAGATTCTAGACGACACGGAATTGGCTGCGTCAGCGAGAGTGCTGACAGACCACAACGGCAGTTCGCTATTGCTGCAGGCGATCCAAATGGACGCCGACCGCCGCGTCGTTCAGACGCTGCTCCACGCGGGCGTCGACTGCAATGCCAAGAACCACGAGTGAGTAGCTTCTATTTGATTTGCATGGGCGTCGAGCTGACTGTTTTGTGTACCGTAGTGGCGAATCGCCGCTTATTCTGGCCGCTGCCTCGGGCGACATCGAACTCTTACGGATGCTATCAGAAGCCCCCGGTATCCGAGCGAACCAGCGATACGCGCTGGGGGCGACAGCGCTCCACGCGGCCGCCAATGCCGGCGACGTCCACATGCTGCGACTGCTCTGCGAACGCAGCGAGGTTGTGACTACGCTTGTCGATGAGAACGGTTGGACGGCGCTCCATTACGCGGCTGCCAGTGCAAACGGTCGAAACGCCATGGCGTTTCTCTGTGAGTTCCTGCCCGATCTTGTGGATGCACAGTGTATCCAAGGGAATACGCCCCTCCACGTCGCAGCGGGCTGTGGGCGCGAGCAGAACCTTCGCGTGCTATTAGAGACCGCGGCGAATCCACACGTTGTGAACCGCGACGGCCACACGGCGTACCATGTCGCACTCCATAACCACAACATTGCGTGCGGCATGGCCGTCCACGAATACATGGCGACGCCGCGTGCCGCGTACGAGTGGATTGGGATGACTGTAGTTGCAAATGCCACCAAAGAAGACCGTGTCGCGTGCGTCGAGACGACCGGGGGCCAAGCATACTACCACGACTATGGCGACAACGACCCATTGACTGATGGTGTGGACCAAGCGCCTAGTCAATGGACTGAATATTATACCGAGGACCAGATCCCGTACTACTACAACGCATTCACAGGCGAATCGACGTGGCACAAGCCCGAGCTCAAGACGCTGCGGCCACCACCTCCGCCCCCACGAACAAACAACCACACAACCGCCACGTCTACGGATGGCGATCCTGACGACCAGAAGCTTCCACTGTGTATGATTCCGCTTGTGAGTCCGCTCGTGTCGCTTGACGATCCGACGGCTGCGACCAAATTGGACTCGCGCCGCAAAAAAGACCGTGCGCTTCGACGCTCGCAAAAGCTCCGGCACCGCAACCACGAGACGTACAACACTCAAGGCACTATGCTTCCGCCTCCTCCTCCTGTAAAGCATTCCCTCGCGCAGCATGAGCGGTGACGATCGAGCGTCCGCCATTACGAGGTCCAGTGATCCCCCCCCGATTCCATGTTGAAGTGATATTTAGCTTAGCATTTATTAGCTAAGCCTAGCCTATATAGGCTAGGCTAGTATTGGGTGCTAGATTCGGATCTCACTTCCCCAATCAAAAAAAGAAGGGTCAACAAAAGACGAAAGATGCCGCTGCAGCCGCTGACGCCAAGCGCCATGGCCTACGGCAGCGACGCCGCGCCGGGCAAGCGCGTCGTGCCGCCACCTCCCCTTATAGTGGACCGTCCGTTCCACGCGCATGCGCTTAATGTGACGGCACCGTCGCAGCAACAGCAGCAGCAGTCGAGTGACGGCGGTTCGTCGTGGATGAAGATGCTGTCGTCGACGTTTCTGGGCGACCACGGCGGCGGGCTCTCGCTGGGCGCGTCGCTGTTTACGCGCAAGCCGTTGACGCTCATGGACGGCAGCTCGCCTAGCAGCGCATCACAGGGCAAGCGCCGCTCCAAGCATGGACTGGACGACACGCCGACCTTCAAGATCGCACTCGTCGGCGGCTCGGGCGTGGTACGAGATATGCTAGCTCTCTCAAGAGATCCATACTGATGCTATCTGTGAGTTCTAGGGCAAGACGAGCATTCTGCGTCGCTGGCTGCAGCGTCCGTACACGTCCAAGTACTCGCCGACGATCGGCGTCGACGTCATCACCGTGCCGTTCCGATACAAGACCCACGATATCTTGCTCTCAATCTGGGACGTGTCGAGTGTCGAAGTCGACACGACGCAGTCGGCCGTCCACGCGCTGCTCTGTGAAGACCTTGATGGCATTTTCTTTGTGTTTAACGTCCACCGCGTGAGCTCGATCGCGGCCGTCGACAAGTGGCGCCACAGTCTGAGCAAGTACATTTCGGCCAAAGAGATGCCTTTCTATCTGCTGGCCCACAAGGCCGATTTGATCCAGAAGCGCATCATGAGCAGCGACGACATTGCGTCGTACGCCAAGGCCGCTGGGTTCCGCGGCTGGATCTGGACTGTGGGCAAACCCAACTTTGGCGAGAACGAAAAGAACCCGGCCGTGCTCGAGGCGTTGGAACGCATGGTCGATGCGATCTGGAAAGAAAGGGAACGTAAGCCGCGCGTCGTCGCCAAGCCCGTGGGTATTTTTGACTCTCCGGACACGCCACGCAAGCTCGAGGTGATTCAGGTCGATGGGGATTTGCACAGCTTCTCGGCCTCGTCTTTGCTGCGGATCCCGACCAAGGCCATCACGACACTACCGCGTGGTGAGAACTTGCAGCCGATTGACGAAACGTTTGACGACCAGCGCGTGTCGCTGACGCAACGCACGTCGGATCTCGACGAGTTGACACGCCACTCGAGCTTTGGTGGGAACTGGATGCTGGGCCAGGAAAAGGGCATGTACCTGCGCGTGACCGACGACAGTGTCGTTGCGGACCATGAAGAGACGGACGACGAAGAGTACGCTGAGGAGAAGAAGTACGGTGACGATGAAGAGACGAAGACTGACGACGAGCAGGCTGGTGCGGAATCCCACGATGAGGAGAGTACTACATTGGAACGAAACGAGCCAGCGCTGGCAGCCTCGCCACGCGTGGACGAATCCGCCAAACCACCACCCACCGAGCCCGAAGCTGCTGCTGCCACGAAAACACCGACGAGCGGCATGAGTGACCACGAGGCGTGGCTGTTCTTTGCTGGCAGTATCAACCGCGCACGCGCCGAAGAAATCTTGAGGTGAGACCGTTGCATGTCCTATGGTTGATGTGACGACTGACAACATGGTGGATGGCATCTAGTGGTCGAGAAGACGGAACGTTTTTGCTGCGACGCAAGGACGCACAGACGCTGATTCTGTCGTACGTGGGCCGCACGCAGCTTCACCACGCACTCATCGAATACAAGAACCAACAGTACCACGTTGGCTCGGCCAAGGTGAGGTCTCCTTCCCTTTTATGCTTCCATGGGAGAGAATCATCGACTGAATGGTTTCTCTCTAGTCGTCCCAGGCCGCGTTCCCGACGCTGTCGCGGTGTCTGCGCAGCGTCCGCAAGTATGCGAACCGCGGTCTCATTTTCACGCGCAATACCGATTTCCGCGTGGTCAACAAGGAAGCAATGGCGCTCACTGAAGAGTCCACCGACGACCACCCACCACCCAAGCTCCACGTGATCACGACCAATGCGACCAGTTCCTCGTGGCGTCCTGGAAGCGCCACTGTCACGCCCACGACGGCGCTCCAGCGTAGCGGCGTCTCGCCCACGAAACTGCGTCGTGACCAGCGAGACACCAACTCGGGACTGCTCGCCCAGCAGGAGCACGTGCGTGTGCCGCCCAAGAACCGCATTGACGAACTGAGCACGTCGTTTTACGAGCAGCTCCGCGAGCGTCTCGAGGCCTACGCGACCAGCCAGCAAAAGGACAGAAGCCCCGAGGACGATGAAAGCCGAGGCAGCTATGGTGGTGCGGTTGATACCACTGCAATGCTGGACATGGTGCGTTGCCTTGATAAATCTTATCGGAGACCGTCGTGGATGATTACGCTCACTGATTACGGTACTACCACAGGCGAATGAGGAGCTCAAGCAGCTTCGTGCGATGGCCGCGAGCGACGCCGAGCGCCAGTGGCGGCAGCTCGTCAAGAACATGGAGCTGTGGAACCGCATCGTGCTCAACCTGGTACGGCCGACCTACTGCTCTCCCTGAAACATGAGTGATGCACGTACTGATATGTGGTCTTGCAAGAAATCAGCCTCCCCTAAACTAGCCTAATGAGTGTTATTGCTACATTGATGCAACATCGATAACTGATACTTTCAACGCGAAACGCCCTTCCATGATCCTTTCGAAAATAACGGCGACAAATGCAGGACGCACGTCGCGGCGCGTCACCAAGCCGAGCATTCGCCCAACGGCCGTTGGAACCAATACCGTATACTTTTACCCCTCCTCCTCCTCCTCTTTTTCTCCTCTCTTCCTCTCCTCCTACGGAGGCGACACGGCTGCTCGCACCGGAACACTCGTCGCCCATGGCCTGGACCACACGCGGACCAGCGTCGCCTTCTCCGACTAACAAGTGTCACAACGCTCTGCGGTTCTCTCCCGTCAAAGCCAACGACATGGCAACGGTCTCGTACAGTCCCCTTGCGCAGGCGAATGAGAAGGAAGAGGACAACGATGTCGATGGCCTCGAGCTTGGCCGCAAAAAGCTGGTCGTGTCCATCAAACAAAACCGCCGCGGGAGTGCTAGTACCGGTAGTAGCACTGGTAAGCGCCGCGACTCGGGCATGATGATCTCACTCTCCCCTTCAAAGGCTCCTCCACCACTGCCCTCGTCGGCCATGTCGACGTCCTCAACCTCTACACGCGAAAAGCTCACGGTGCTTGCTGTGGTTGTCCATTTGTTCAAGGGCAACATTGGCCCCGGCGCCATGTCGCTTCCGAGTGGCTTTTCCAAGACGGGTGTCCACGCGGCACCCATCTACTTTGTCTTGATCGCGCTACTGTCGACCTACAATATGGATTTACTACTGTACTGCAAGCGCAGTGTGAGTCCGACGCGCGCCATGTCGTTTGGCGAAGTGGCCGGCAAGATCTTGGGCCCGCGCGGCAAAATGCTGGTCGACGTTTTCCTCGTCGGCACACAGCTGGGCATTTGCTGCGTCTACTTTACCTTTATCGCGACCAATCTCCATGTTGTGCTACCGGAAGAGTACGTGCACTTGAAAGGAGCGGTATGAGATGTGAGACTAATCGGATCGTGATCTCTTCATTAGTCTCCAGCTGGTGATCCACGAACGACAACTCATCTTTGCAATCTTCCCCGTCATCTTGCTGCTCTCGTGGATCCGCACGCTCCACAGCATTACACCCTACTCGAGTCTTGGTAAAATACGCTCTTCGCTATATAGACCACTTGGGTACGACGGGCTCACCTTCCTCGTTTGTCTTTAGCCAACGTTGCCGTGACGCTCGGCATCACCATCGTCTTTTACTACTCGATCGACTATTACCACCACCCGACCAAGCCACGCGTTGCCCCCGTCACGGTCGACATTTCGCAATTCCCGGAATTCTACGGCACGGCCGTCTACAGCTTTGAAGGCATTGGGCTCATCCTGCCGATTCAGAATGAAATGAAGAATCCGCACGCGTTCCCACGCGTGCTTGGCGCCTGCATGCTAGTGATTCTCGTGCTGTTTCTCTTTATCGGCGAAGTGCCGACGCTCGCGTTTGGCCGCATCACGAACGGCAGCATGACCGCCGTGCTCCACGAGTACTGTGAAGGTTGGCTCGTGACCGTGGTAGGTTTGGACTTGTGTTTCCGCTTGGCTCGTGATTCCCATACTCAAGCTCCTTGTCCGCATGCTCCGTAGGCCAATGTCATGCTGGCATTTGCCTGCCTCTTGTCATTTCCGATTCAATTTTATCCAGCCGTCAGCGTACTGGAAAAGGCCATGACCCGACGCCGCAGCACCAACAAGAATCCGCCATCGTCGCGTCGGTCGGCAGTGGACGAGCCGTCGCGTCGCGAGTCGATTCGCCTGGTCGAGGCCGCCGGCAATCGGCGCCGCGCGTCCGTGACCACCGAGGGCATGAGCCGAAGTCTCGCCGTGTCTATGGCGGCTGCGGCTAGTCATGGAAGGCGCACCAGCGTGGCCTCGGTTGCGTCTCCGAGACCCACGGCTTTGGACACGGGCTTGCCGCGCTGGCTCGAGAACATGATGTGTTCGCTCACACAGACCGAGTGCAATCGCACGATCTTTCGGTCGATGCTCTGCACAGCGCTCATGGTCGTTGCCGTGTGCATTCCTGATATTAGTCTGCTCATCAGTTTGTTTGGCGCCGTCGGCTCGAGCATGCTCGCGATCATTGTGCCACCTCTGCTGTATCTGCAGCTCCATGCCAATACCGGTAGCCAGCACGCACCGCTCTCGCTCGCGTCACGCATCTTGCACTGGGGCATCGTCGGCTTGGGTGTCTTGGGCATGATCGCGGGCACGGCGCAGGCCTTGCGAGACATTGTAGCCACCTTCCAGTCGCCGTGAGAAGGTGTACTTGACCCAGCTCGCACATGCGATACTAAAAGTGTCAATGAAATCCTACATTTTCTAGATGTTAGCATTTTGCCTCTCTTGCCTGGGCATGACCCCACCTTGCGTCTAGTGGACCAAGTTCAAGCGATCTGTCTTGAGACTTGGCTGATCGTGTTGATACACGCCACGCTATTGTCTTGTCTATTTCAAACCTGCAACGTAGTCCTTCGCGTCTCCTTGCGATTTGTCGACGCCTTGCAGCACAACGCGTCTGAACTCTTGGCCCCTGCTTGCTTTTTCCGTGTCTTTATTCAACCTTGATGTTGCGGTAGATTCGCTTGGTGAAGACACTGCTTCCAAAGTAGCCGATCGTACCAGTCATGATGAAGAACGAAAAACAGAACAGTCCCCTAAATTGGATAATAGAGAGAGTAAGTGAGTCGTGCGTATCCAAACACCGTTCCGGTCCATGCGTAGACCAACGTACATGTAGCCAAAGTAGAAGCACGTTTGCAGGAAGCCCGACATGTTGGTCTTGAAGAAGTAGAAGTAGATCGCGTAGAGAAATACGTAGAGCGCCGTACTTCCAGCCGCCGCAAACGACGTCCAATGCCAGCGGTAGTTTTCTGCATTGAGCAGAAAGTACGTACAGACGATCGTGACGCATAACGTGACGACACAGAGAATGAGAAACACGAGCAGCATGAAGCCGTAGACGTAGTAGAACTTGTAGTTCCAGAACGACGCAAAGATGAAGTACATCTCGATAAAGATCGAGCCAAACGGGAGGATCCCAGTCAGCGCGATCATCACGGGCGGGCGCAGGTACCATCTTGCCTCTGGGACTTCGCGCGGAAACTTGTTGACACGACACGGGAACCCACGCTTCGCTGCGCCGTGGCGACCGAGGATCGTGCCCAGCACGGCCAGCGGACACGACACGAAAAACCACACGAGAATTACTTGCACGATCGTGACAAATGGGATCGCGTACGTCGTGCCGTACGTCACAGCCAACGCGTTGATGAAAAACACCGTAATGAAAATCACGGTCGGCAGCAACGCCGACGACATGATCATTGCGCGGATCCAATCCTTCGAGACGCGTGGGTAAAAGAACTGGTGGTAGAACGCACCGCTGGCATAGCCGTTTGCGAGCGACGAGAACGCGTACACAGTCAGCCCGACCGAGACGACACCACCGGGCTTCATGTACAGCGACGAAATGATCGCGATCAGCATGAGAAACGCGGAAAGCACGAGCAGCTGCGCGCCCGTGCCAATCAACGCCGTGAAGAGAAGCAAAAAGGGCGGCGCGCGGAACACGTCGCCGTGGAGCAGCTTCCAGCCCGAGTTGGCGTCTTCCTTGAGCAATGTGCTTTTGCCGTCGAGCATGAGCTCTTCGGCGTCGTCTTCGGCAAACTTGGCATAGTCGTTCTTGAGCGTGCGCAGCAAAATGAGCGCGACCAGCCCACACAGAAAAATCACCATCATAAACGAGTTAAAGATCGAAAACCAGTGGATCTGGTGCTCAAAGAACCTGTCACATAGTAAGCACAAGCGTCAGGCTATGTAGATTCTCCCATCAATGGAAAGAAGCACTCACTCGTCCTCGAGGTAGCGGTCGAATCGCTTTTCAAACGGAATGTCCGTCTTGCTCCACGAGATCTCGTACGTGAACTCGACTTTCCTGTGTACACGATAATCCCCAATATTAGTCTCAGACTCCGATTTTCGATACCATATATTCCTGACGTACTTGTTCGAGGCGATCGGGGTCATGACGTCCGAGTAGGTCAAGTTGACGTGGATAATGTGGACACCATTGTACGAGATCGAGTATTTCTTGTGCGTGTACAGGACGCGCGTTCCGACAGGGTACTGCTTTAGCAAGGCCGGATCGTCGTCGGCCTTCATGATCTTGCCCACGAGACCCCAGACTGGGAGATCATCAACGTTCATCTGGTACCAATAGTGCTCGTCCACCTATCGTCCCACACACAGCAGAACATTAGACGAACGCATCCATTTTGAATTCCCTTGTAATGGCATCGTTGTGCGTACCGCAGCACCAAAGAGAAGCGCGTCAGCGTCATTGAGTGTCTGTGCGCAGAGCGTAGTCGTGGCCGTGTCGACGCCAAACTTGGCCGCCATGCCCGAGTGGTACAGCTCGTTGCCCTCGAGAATCTCGCCAATGCCGAGCGCATGGGCCTCGGGCTCGTCGCGCGTCGTCGCCTTGCAGAACGGCAGCGTATTGTACGTGTACGTCTCTTGCGGGTTGTTGAACGGTCCGATCTTGTTCACCCAGATCACGACTTCGTCGTTCACGGCGTACTACATAATAGATATGATTCATCACTTAATAGGGCGGCTCCAGAAAGGTCAAAAGGTTCGATAGATAGATCCGCACCTCATGATTCTCTACGTCTGCGTGGGCGCTCGGCGCGAGCAGCGTGAGAGCGCCGACAAGCAGTGCCGACGAAAAGCGCATCCACATAGTGCGACTGGCACAGGAAACGGGCGATTACGATGCGAGTTTGGAGGATACGGCGACCGAAATGATACGAATCGCGAGCTCTTTCTACACTCTTTACGATGGCGTATACTGGTGCGCCTCGGAACACACGCGTGGCGCTGGAGTGGGCGGCGAATACTCGTTCCAGGTGGTCGCTTCGTGCTTTATTGTGCCGTCTCGGGCGCTTCCACGTTGCAAAAGCTGGTCCCGCTCTCTTCAACAGCACGGAGAGGGGTATTTCGTAAAAAGGTAGGCGATTGTAATTACGCCACACAATGAGTTGGCCACTCTTGATTGGCTGAAACTATTTTAATGACATCTTGGATAGTGACTGTAGCCATCTTGCAAAATTCACAGGGGGAACAAAGTCACCCCGTCACTCTCCTCTTGTGCTTGCCTGTAGGAAACCTGCGGGAAGCCCGTGCCTACAGATTCCAATAGGTGTATATTGGTCTTGCACAATATAATTGTTGATATTGTTTATGGCGTCTAAATAATACTGATATACGACGACTCGGGCAGCGCACTGCTCCGCCAAAAAATAACAAACGCTACAAAACACAGACGGCCGCATCTCCCCTACGCACGACGAATATTCACATCGAGTGGCTCGGATGCCACGCACGCACGTCACAACCAAACTCCTCAAGCCTCGGCCTCATCCGTCGATGGCTTCTTGGTGACTTCGCGGACCACCGGAAAGCACGGGATGGGTTTGAGATCGGGCATTGAGTCCATCGGCAGGAACGCATTGATGAACTCGGTGTTGGGCGTGAGCCAATCGTCCATGAGCAGGCCTTCGGTGAAGGATCCCTTTTGGTTGGCTGGGTTATACTCGTAGCTGCTTTCCGGATTCAACGACCACATGAAGCCGCCGGCATAGTTCTTGCTCATCATGACGCGGATCGTCAGGTCCGTGGTTCGCTTGGTGGTCTTCATCGGGTGGGCGTCCTTTGAGTACAGACCACCAAATTCGCCGAGCACCATGGCGTTTGTGTTCTCTTCGGCCAGGTAGCCAAACATGTCGTGCATGGTTGCATCGATCCGCCTGAACAAGACCTCGTCGCTGAGCTCTTCGTACTGCGAATAGTCGGCGCTCGTGGCCGCGCCGTAAAAGTACTTTTGCGGCGCGACAGCCGAGGTGTAGTAGTGGGGTGCCCACACGAGCTTGTTGGGGATCGTAAACTTCGGGCGTACTTTCGCGGCGTCCTGCAAGCCTCCTCCCCACCAGTCATAGTACTCGGTCTGGACGCCGTCCAAGTTCATCACGTGCACGTTCACGACGCCTTCGACAAACGCTAGCCAGTTCGGACAGTGTTCGTGCATGACCTTGGCAATCTTCTCGGCGCCAATCACAAAGTCGGCATCCGTGCCCGTGCCCCAGTCGGCCTTCTCTGGCTCGTTTTTCAAGTCGACGCCCAAAATATTCCAATACTCCTCGCCGCACAGCTCCTTCGAGATGGTGGCCGTCGCTGCGAGAAACGTCTCTTGGCTCACGCCGAGCGCCGGGTCAAACCAGTTGTCGCCCGACTTGGTGTTGGTGAGACGATGCATGCTGATCATGACGCCAATCTTGCGGAACGCGAGCGACATGACGATCGACTGAAGCGACGTGATAAAGTTTTTCAAGTTGAGCGCGCGGTTCGAGGCCTTGTTCACGACGCCCGGGGCTGGCGGGTTGTTGTTCATGATGTTTTCAATAGACACGGGGATCCGCACGGCATTGATCTTGTTGCGCGCGAGAAAGGCGGCAATCTCATACTGTAAAACATATTAAAGCGTCAGCATTCAAAGAAAAAGAAAACTGACGAGCGTTCGCGAACAAAAGAACGTACAGCGCTGGTGCCGTTGATCGAATTTTCCCAGAGTCCAAACGGGATCGCGAGCGACGTCTCCATGCCAAACCAGTTGACGCCCTTGATCTGGAAGGGCACTTCGGTGCCGTTCTTGGACACGGCGAAAAGACGACCGTTCTTGCTCTGGTAGTCGGGCTGCTCGCATTCTGTAGGATCACCAAAAAATATTAATACTCCATCCTCCAACATCCCATCATTTCCACAAGTCCACAAAACGTACTGGTGTTGGTCAGCTTGTAGCTCTTTGGGTTGCCAATCTGGCCGTCGTCGGCAATGTCGTCGCCGGTGGCCGTCTTGGCGCCGTCCTTGATTTTGCGGCCGTTCTGCGCCTCACGCTCAAACTCCTCGATGCGCAACTGCTTGGCTGTACGGGCCTCTAGGGCCTTGGTCTTGAGCATGTAGGATGACCCAGCCAAAATGAGAAGTAGCAGCAGCACGCCGGGCCATCTCCTGTACGCGCCCTTGTAATCGGACCGCTTTTCGCGGCCGTTGATTGCCTTCTTGACGAAAATTCGGTGCACTGGTTCCTCGTGGCTCGTCGCAGTCGTCGTCGCGGCGCTGTGGTTGTTGTTGTTCATCTCGGCCGAGTAGTTTGTCCGCATGGGCGCGAGCATGGGCTTGAGCAGGCCCGGTCCGAGCGACAGAAGCGCCGTGATGCGCCATGTATTCGAGTCCTCCGACTGCTTGGGCACCGAGGCCCGCCAACGGTTCTCCATGATGCTGCCTGCCGAGGTCGCTTACACGCAGAATGGCTTGGACAAAAGGGAGGTGACGTGACCGGCGGGAACAATAGAGACTCGAAGCGAAGAAGGCGCCCGCTTTGACAAAGCAGTGGGGATCGTCCGCCCTTCCCAGTCCTGGGTTACAGTAACGTTAAAGCTTCGGTGTCAACTTGACACCGCTGCTGAAAACTGGGCTGGTTCGCATCTAGGAGAAGCCAGAGGCCGGTCGCAAACCATGATGACATGGCGAACCATGCGGCGCTTTTCGGAGAGGCGGGTAGGGCGTTCGACGCACCCGACGCCGCCTTTACACAAATATACATTTTCATTGGCTATATATGAGTTCAGGCATGTATTAATTGGTTGAAAAAGAGAAATGCCGACTGAACCGGATCGTTTCCTCGCGAGATTCGTGAGGAAGGATGGGCACAAGACAGTTTGGTAGGACTGGCGAGTCGCCAAGCGACTGGCGACGCCACTTGGTTTCTGCGCAACCACTTTTCGTTCTATTGATGCGCATTAACATATATTAGTGTTTAATTTCCATTCGGATCACCTCAAGTCTCAATGTGGGGTTCTCACCGTGGAAACATACTGGAATAGACGGCGTTCTGTCGCACCTTTCGACGAAACGACTTCAAGACTGCAACATCAGATCTCAACACCAAGCAACGTTTTTCCAAAGGCAACATGTAATGCATGTATGAAGCGAGGTTGGTTTTTGTGTAAATGGGACGGAAAGAAAGGCCCTCGCTACTTGTCCTTCCTACGTGAAAAATGCCGACTGCATGAGGAAATCCAGTACACTCGCACAAGTCCCTTACTTGGTCTGCGTCGGAAAGCACGGGAACATCTTGAGGTCGCGAATGCGATCCATCGCTGCCATGCCTTCAAGAAAGACCTTGTCGGGCGACAGCCAGTCGTCGCTCAAGAGGCCCTCCGTGAAGTGGCCGTACGTGTCGGCCGGGTTATACTGGTACGCACTCTCTGGGTTCAGCGACCACATATAGCCGCCGGCTAAGTCGGCCGAGAGCATCGACTCGATCGTGAAGTCGGTCGTGCGCTTGGTCGTGAGCTTGGGGTGCGCATCTTTCGCATAAAGACCGGCAAATTCGCCCATGACGACGGCTTCTTTCCGGCGCAGCGACAAGTAGCCAAACATGTCCATGAATGTAGCGTTCACATTGTAGCGGAGCGTGTCGTCGTCAAGCTCGATATAGTTGGTGAGGATGGAGTCGGGACCTGGAGTGCCGCCGCCGTAGAGGTACCACGCCGGTGTCACGCCCGTGTTGTAGTAATGCGGCGCATAGACAACCTTGTTTGGGAGCGACAGCTCAACGGGGTTCTTGCCGGCGTCCTGGAGCCCACCGCCCCACCAGTCAAAGTACGTCTTGGCCTTGCCGTTCAGCGTAAACTTGTGCTCCTTGTTGATACCCTCGACAAATGCCAACCAGTTCGGACAGCCCTTAAGCATGCGGTTCCCAATGAGCGTCGCGCCCTTTTGCCAGTCGGGCGCGGCGCCACCCCACGAACACTCGTGCGGCTCATTCTTCAAGTCGAGACCAATAATGTTCCAGTACTCTTCGGTGCACAGCTCCTTGGTGAGCGTGTCGACGGCGGTGAGGAAATCGTCTTCGCTCACACCGAGCGCGTCACTGTACCAGGCACCACCCGATGTCTTGGTATCAAGAGTGTGGAGACTGATCATGACCGTGACCTTGCGGTACGCGAGTGACTTGACAATACTCTTGAGCGCCGACATGAACGACGAAATGTTGAGCGCGCGGTTCGAGTTGAGGTTGACGAGGTTCTTTTGCGGGAGCAAGTTCTTCAAGACACTCTTAATGCAGATGGGGAGACGCACACTGTTGAACTTGTTGCGTGCCAGGAACGATGCAATCTCGTACTTCAGCAAGACACAATGCTATTAGACCTTCTCCTTCATTCCCTTGCGGGAGCAAGCAACATCACGTACCGCTGTCGTGCCGTTCTGCGAGTTCTCCCATAGGCCGAATGGAATGGCGTTACCACTGTCCAAAAAAAAAAACCTCGTCAGTGTGATTCAGGCAGCGAAAACACCAGCAGCAAAAGGGAGAGCGTACGTTTCCATGCCGAACCAGTTGACGCCCTTGATGCCGACGGGCACTTCTGTGCCGTTCTTCGAGACCGCGACAATTTGGCCATTCTTGCTCTGGTAGTCGGGCAGCTCGCAGCCCATGCTCGGGTACTTTTTCGGATTGCCGACTTGTCCATCGTCGTCGACAATATCATTCGTGTTGTTACGACCGTCTTGGATGCGGCGGCTGTTCTGCGTGTTAAGCTCGAACTCGCGTTCGCGGTCGGCCGACTTGGTGTGGGCGCTCATGGCGCTAAGTGTGATCAGTGCCGCCGCGGCGCCAATGAGACCAAGCAACAAGAGAATTCCGGGCCACGTCTACAAAAAGCCCATGAGCCTTCTTTCTCCTCATCAGTTTAGAAGCAAGCACAACCAGATAACGTACCCGGATGCGGCCCTTGTAGTCGGCCTTGCGCTCGGGCCGCGCGGCCACGTCGGGCTCGACGGCCGTGATCACAAACTCGGTCTGGCGGGGCATGCCATTCGAGAGCGTAGCGCGCGACGAGTCCAAGAGGTTCACATCCTCGGACTGGCGGTGGATACCCGCGGGGTACTCGCTGTTCTGGAACGTCGCACGCGACGTCGACTCGTCCATCGTGGGTCTATGTAGGCGAATTGGTTTCTGGGGCACTTTGAATACTAGTACGCAAGCCGCTTCTTCACGAAGGCCGTTGGCGTTGGTTTTTCGGTTGTTGGAGAACTCCAGTGCTGTTGGAAATGCCCTCACCACAATGCGACACAACGTTGGAAAAACCGCCTTGGTAAAGAGAGCGCACTATTCCAGCTACAATACGGTGGGTAATTTACTTGTGGTGCAGAGAATGCAACTGCCGTTGGTGCACACCAGTGTTCGCGAA
>JAADVC010000478.1:0-20230 GCA_023334575.1 Pythium volutum
GCTGCTGGCGCTCCACGACGATCGCAAAGTCGCGCGCAATGGACGGATCCAGTTCGCAGAGCGGCACCCGCTTTTGGCTGCGGAAATGCGAAAGAAAATGTCAGGTTTCTCCGCCTTCACAAAGCATTAGAGCGTCGCAAGTGATCCATACTCAAGCGGAATCTCCAGCGCAGTGGTCACGGTCATTGTGGGTGATGGTGGGGTCGTCCAAGTCTCGATATACAGGGCGAAGCACGCGAGCCGCCCGCGATGAAGTTGCTTGTCTCGTGTCGCAGGGAAAGTGCGCGCGTGCCTTTTTGCCAGTCACGGGCAGTTGTGGTGGACCACACCAGACCTTTCGTTTCGATATGTCACAACACGGGACTCACAGTACTATTGTCACAAACCGCGTCCGAGTGCCCATTTCGTACTTAGTCGAGTTTATCAAGTTTGAAAAACCTCAGTTGTCCGGATTAAAAACCTTCGACACGGCAACAGCCATTCGTTGCTTGTGGGTGAGGTTTTATACTGATGTCTTTTGGGGTGAAATTGCTGGCTGCTCGGAACCAACCAGCGGACCGAGAGCTGGCGCGCATCAGCTCGGGCTCGATAGAAACCCAGTCCGCTTGCAACGCCGTCTCCATCAATTTGAAGACAACATGGTACGTGTCTGCTGTGCTTGCTAGCAGCGGTCGGGAGTGTGCGCTGGTGTGTGGTCGGTGGCGAGTGGACGCGACGGATCCAGCACGAGGTGGTCGCGAAGATCCGGCGATTAAAGCGTCACGACAGCGAGAAATCGATGGCGTCAAAGTCGACCATCGTGGACGAGAGCTCCATTCTGTTGCAACGCACGAGCGCTACCAATGGTGGATCATTCGTGACCCCACGCGCAGATATGCAGCCGACAGGGGAAGCCGTGCACAGGATCCCCGTCCGTCGTTGGTCTCGGTTCAGTGTCGTGTGCAACATCTCGATGACGGTGACGTCAGGGCGACGATCTATGATCGTTCGTTCCGAGCCGACAGTCCACTTGTCCGGGATCAAACGACCACCACCGCGCACTGCAACCCACCACACAACATGACCTAACACGGCAGAGTCGCATGACTCAGTCTGGCTGACGCATTCTTTCCGGTTGATCACAGGGTATCGATCTTATTGCCGGTGGCAAGGTCGTCGGTAAGAAGAACCGCACGGCGCCGAAGTCCAAGAATGTCTACTTGAACCTTCTTGTCCGCGTACGTGATTTGCACTCTTTCTCCCAGTGCGTCTACCCCAAAAGAACAACACTGACATTACGATCATCATGAACAGCTCTACCGCTTTCTCGCGCGTCGTACGGGCTCGAAGTTCAACAGCATTGTGCTCAAGCGTCTGTATCAGTCCAACACCAACCAGGCGCCGATGTCGATCGCGCGTGTGGCGCGTTACATGAAGGACCACCAGGGCAAGATTGGCGTCATTGTCGGCACCGTCACGGACGACATTCGTCTCTTTGACGTTCCCAAGGTCACGATCGCGGCGCTCGCCGTGACCGAGGCCGCGCGCGCGCGCATCCTCCAGGCCGGTGGCGAGATCCTCACGTTTGACCAGCTCGCGCTCCGTGCGCCCAAGGGTGCCAACACGGTGCTCCTCCGTGGCCGCAAGACGGCCCGTGAGGTGTACAGGCACTTTGGTCACAAGTCGACGCTCGAGTCGGTGCACACGCACGACCACGTCAAGCCGTACGTGCGCTCCAAGGGCCGCAAGTTCGAGCAGGCCCGTGGTCGCCGAAAGAGCCGTGGTTTCAAGGTCTAAGCGTCCAGCGCATGACCTCGGCAAAGACGGGATCGGTCTTTCAGCAATGGACAGGGACTTTCTGCGTGTCTCGGGCGCTGCGAGTAGCGACGGAGTTGCTTTGGTGGACACGGCTGCTGCTGACGTACTAGCGGGAGTCGAGCCACCGCGGACATGGAGAGGAGGACTATGGACAGCCAAAGGTAAACAAATTGAGACGTGCACCTTGCAAGAACTATTTCCATTTCCTCGTCTTGTCCAATCCAGCAGCAGATTTCGGTGAACTTATTGCTGTGCCGTCATGGAACACGGCATGGCACTGGTTTATTGCTTTCGTCGCGACAGAATGTACTTGAGCTTGGCCACAATCTCGGCTGGAATTGAAGACAACACAACCGTCAGTAATGAATGGCCTAAGACGGGCGCTTGGCCACTGGCTCCCAGGGACGCACCGCATTCGTATGGCGAGTCGGCCGTGTAGTCGGTCACGATCTCTTCGATGCTGTCCTTGAAGTAGATTTGGAAATCCGACGGGTCCTGCATGAACCGCACCCACTCGATACTGGACATGGGACGCTCCGCCTATTACAATATAGCACGACCCAGTCAGCCAACGAGTGTCTCCTTTAGGGAAATAGCAGAGAATGACGTACGATCTTCGTGGCGTTGCGCGACTTGATGACCCGCTCGCCCACTTTGCGGTTGTAAATCTTGTTGAGATCAATGCCCAGCATGCGGTGCTGCTTCTTGCCGTACTTGTTCTTCTTAATGACGTGCCACTCTTTAAACATGGCCGCGGTCACATCGTTGAACATGAATGTCTCGGGCGGCGGACGCGCTCGGCTGTCGACACTGCCCGAATCCTCGACGACGTTCGTGACCGTGACAGGCACTTGCGGGGCATCTGCGTATTGCTCTGTGGATACATTAACCATCAATGCGTTAGGTGCCATGACGAAGGCGAACAAGTTTCAAAAGGCTCAGTACGTACTCGTGGCGAGCGTGGCCTCATGAATGTTGAGTGGACGCAACTTGGTGTGCATATCGATTTCGTCGCTCGCGAGATCGAGCCGCTCGCGGTCGGCGTCGCTAATCTTGAGCACGTACTGGTCGTGGAAAAGCTGGAGGCGATGCTTCTTGTTGAGAGCCGGTAGCAAGTCCTGGCCGGTCGTCGTGCTGTCGACTGCGACGACCGTATAATCGTCGCTCTTCGGCCTAAGGTTTTCCAATAAGAGGTAAAATGTGAGAGGACCCGTTCCCCACCACAAGCACCTCAAAAGCGTCATGGCCACCCACAGGTAAATCTTGAGGAAGAGCTTCTCGTTCGCGCTTGGCGCCTTGGCAGCTGCGACTGCATCCGCCTTGGCCATCGCTGCCGCATTGGCGGCTTCCGCTGCGACGAATGAAAAATTGTGAGCCATTGTGCTGTCACGCGACACACCCATGGAATGAGACGTACCGTTGACCGGATCGCCCGTTGGTGGACACGCATCGGGTCGTTCACAAAAGCAGTATTCGTGGCCCCCGGCGTCACCAAAGTTCTTGATTTTTCGAGATCGATCCAATGCTAGAGCAAACCACAAAAGCACTCGGCGTTGATGAAGACACCCAAATCGACGGACGGACGGCACAAACCTGGAAAGTCTTCGTCGGGATAGCCGTCCGAGTCGTGGAGCCTCAACTCGTAGCACTCGGGATGG
The DNA here is from genome assembly GCA_023334575.1 of Pythium volutum. Taxonomy (NCBI): domain Eukaryota; phylum Oomycota; class Peronosporomycetes; order Pythiales; family Pythiaceae; genus Pythium; species Pythium volutum. The sequence continues at coordinate 3,456 of JAADVC010000478.1, forward strand.
CCGTAATACAGAGGAGGATCGCGTCCTTCGACTTGATGGGTGCGCAAGATCTCCTGGATGGACTCGTCCACTGTCGAGACATCATAGAGCTGCGCAAGATCACCCACAAGGCGTCAGAATTCTAACATCAACACCAAACCAATCGGTGAGGGCCACGCACATCGATCTTCATTTCTTGGCGCGTCGGCAAATAGATGGTGAGATGCAGCACGGCGCCCAATTCCTGGCCCATCATCGCCGGCTTCGAGCCTAGCGGAACACCGGCGCCCTTGAGCAGCTTGTCGAGCAACGAACTCTCGTGCATCGAAATGGGCTCGATCATTTCTCGTGGGAACTCAAAGCCGTCGTCGCTGGCGCCGTTTGTATCTCCTGCCGCACCATTTCTCGAGGCACCATCGCCGTCTGGAGTTCACCATCCACGACGGGACATCAGTACACACGCCAAGTCAAAGGTGCTGTGTACGCTCCACCGCACAACCCACCTTTGTTCGCAGCAGAGGCATCTTTCGCGCCACTAGCCGCCGATGCAGCAGCCGCACTGCCATTCGCCGTCGCGGTGCCAGCCTTGTCACCTGCCACGACATTTGTATCTTTCCCATTCGCCAATGCGCCTTTCACACTCGCGCTCGCGACGCTGGCATTCGCCGTTGAAACTCCATTTGCGCCGACGGCCGTGGCGCTGCTGTTCGCAAGTATAGGGGACGGCTTTTTCGCGGCCGCTGGCACTTTCATTGCGGCCATGCGGTCGATCCACGAGTTGCGGAGCTGCATTTCCATCTTTGGTGACGAGTTGTAGATGCGGTCGACCTCCGAGTCCTGGCGGTCGTGGAACGTCGGGCTGTTGCATGACGACATGCGCATGAGACCGATCACATGGTTGAGCTCACTCAGCTCCGTAAACTGCATCGTGGAATGAAATGCCCTCGGAGAACTTCTCGCTTCCTTCCTTTGCTTTGTCGGCCCGACACTACCCGTGTCGGGTAGTTCCAATTTTTCCTCCCAGTCAGCGGGGTCAGAAACCCCCTGTATTACGATACCACTGGGGACAATGGATATGACAGGATTGCGAGCTGGCTTTCCGCGGTGGTTTGTTGTTGAAAGTGAGCGGGAATCCAACCTTGGTAACCTGTCGCCCCGTAAGCATTAGGCTGCATGTAGCAGTGCCAAGCTTCTTCTATTCATGTTTACTACCATACTGTTCCGATGGATGCGAACCGAGGCCGCTTGGACCTTTCGCAAGGACAGGAGCCATCCATCAATAACACAGGAACACGAATGGCACGGGCACTTGTCTCCACGTGGCTGCACCCGTGCGCGATCGATGCCACCAACATCTCTTGTGCAGTTGACACGCGTGAGTCACGACTTGAGCTTGTCGGAGCCAAAGCGGAGACACGAGACATCTACTAGTAATGGGTTCCCTGCGCCGCCCTCTGGACGCGCGACATCGTCGTTGAGCATCGCATCTTTTGGTAGCATGTTGGGCTCCGAAATCACAGAGATATCAATCAGAAGCCTCTGGGCTCCAGTTGACTGTGACGATGATTTTTCTCGGCGGACGGTTGCCTCTCACGTGTCATGTCCACCATCAAGAGAAACCAGATCCCGCAATTTCCTTACTGTGAATTTCGCTATTGACAGATGCAGTCTCATGTCGGCCCGCTGCTTCGCTTCCAAGAACGTACTAGGCGTCTCGTTTCTGGCGACGCAAGGGTCACTTTCCCCTTTTCGCCCTCCATTTCAACCAATCGCATCGCGTACATCGTTCTACCAGCTGTTTCAACAGAACGACAAGGGGTCTTTGATCTTCGGTTCCTTTTCTCACCAAGGGCTCTGTTGTAAAATTGTGGTTCAAATCGCCAACATAACGTGAGTGCCTCGGCCCAAGAGACGGCTCACCCATTTCACCCCGACGTCTCCACTGAGTGCAGTGGACACCAGCGGCGGCATCCACCCAGCTGGATCACGCGGTGTCTGCTTGACTTCCTGCATCGGGAGCTGCGCCACCCAGTGCCTCTCTCCTCTCTAAGGCCACGAGTCCCCATTTTCGTATTTCCCAGCATCTCGGAACGCTGACAGTTACACTATCGTCACATCCCGCGCTTCCTGGAACGCGAGAAGAACGCGTATTTCTTTCCGCGGTTTTCCTTCCTCTTCGTTTCCTCTGCCGCCAGTCGGCTTCGTCGCTCCACACAGGAAAAACATATCCTGTTGCGAGCTCTCCCGCCTTCGAATTCTAATTCTAATTCGAGCGTGCGCAACAACAAGCAACGTGCGCTGCAGTATCCCGGAGTGCGACGGACGCCGTAGGTACTCGACTATTAGGCAGCAACACCTTATTCCCGCGAGCTTTTTCCCCGTCGTCGCGCTCGACGGAACGAACTGTTGCCGTCGGATCAAAAGCTCACGCCCCCCACGGCCACGTCGCGCCCCCTCTACTAATCTCCAGTCTTGTGGTTCGGCAGAAAAAAGATCATGGCCAAGTTGTCAGTGGCGAGTCCAGCACCATCCAAGTACGCGGACGCGTGGAGTTCACTGCAGCGTCGCCGCGAAAACAATTCCGGTATGGTCCATGGAAGCCGCACACCGAACTCGATCGCACTGGCTTCTGGCAGCGGCAGCAACAGCAGCAGCGACGACGAAGATTCGGGGCCTGTTCCCATGGCTGCGATGGCGATCCCTGGGTTCCGACGGTGTCGTCCACACAGTTCGTCCTACGACGAGGCCACCCACCGGCGCCGACGCACCGTCATCAGCAATAGCAACACCAACACTAGCAGCAACGGCAGCAGTATCCCCAGTCGGCTCAAGCGCACAGGCAGCTCGTCGTTCTCGAGCTTTGGCAGCTGCAATGCACTCAACGAGTTGGACGAGATCACGAGCTTTGTCGCGCCGCCGCTGCCGCCGTCTCCGTACCCCGTCGATCCGTACCACTTTTACTGCACGAGTACTCCGTCGCGGTCAATGGCACTGAAAGCCGACGCCACGAGTGCACTCATGCAACAAATTCGTGAGGCGCTCGAAGAGTGCGACATTGAATTCAAGGTGCAACCGTTCAAGTGCAAGTTCAAGTGCGTCAAGTACGTGCAGTACAGCCACGTCGAGTTTGTCGTTCGCGCCTACACGGCCACGAATGGCAAGCTGCTGCTCGAATTCCAGCGCCGCAACGGAAGTCTGCTACTGTGGGACGGCCTCTACTCGGTGCTCTACCATCGCCTGCTGCAATGGGTCGACACGGCCGCACCGGCGTGCTCGCAGAGCGGGACGCAAAAGAAGGTGGCGCCGCGCGACGAAGAGAGTATCAGCGTCAAAGTGTGGAAAAAACTCTCGGCGTCTGTGCAGGCGCCCACGTCTGGTGTCGAGGCCATGAAGATCATGGTCTCGTCATCGTTTGGCGACGTGCAGCGCGAAGGTTGTGCCGGGCTCGCGATCATCACCAAGGACAGCGAGAGTTCGTTTCTCGTCGCGCGCTTTGGTATTGTCGAGTTCCTTGTGCGGGCCGCGGCGTCGGATGATCTCGACATGGCGCGCTCTGCGATCGGCTCACTGGGCAACATTTCGCGGGCGCTTCAGTCGTTTCCCGACCAAAAGCTTGCGGCCGCCACGCTGGAGGAGATCAAACACGCCGCCCACGTGGTCGTCAAGCGCCTGGGCAACGTGACTGATTCGCTCTTTTCGCTCGAGCTCTTGCGCGAATGTGCCCGCGCGCTGGGCAGCTTTGGCAAGATTTGTCCGCGCACAGTGGTCGTGTGCAACGGCACGTTGCAGCTGCAGCACCACGTGAACCACCGCGACCCGCAGCTCTCAATGCTGTGTCGAGACGCGCTCCGTGAACTCGAAGCTAACGTGTGATCACTCGCCACCCTGTAGAAATGGAGTCTTACCTGTCGGCGAGACTCTGGGAAACTCCATGAGAGTGATAGGAAAAGCGTTTAGCCGCTAGACTCCATCCTCACTCCTCAATCTTCTATTTATCGAGAAAAACACAACAACAATAAACGCTCCACCCCAGTTTTGTCTCGATCCTTTGCTGGCGTCTACTGTATCTAAACGGGCGCGACCGAGTTGAAGTGCTCGCCGAGTGTGTAGTAGTGCAAGTGGTATGTGAGTTGCAGCGGCTCGCGGTCTTGGCTGAACTCAGTCCCCATCTTGATGACGTCCGACTCGGCCGAGAAGACCTCAATGGGCGTCGCGAGCGAGCACGCCAATGCGCGCAGCTCGAGCTGACCGCCCCAGTCCGATGTGTTGGCCACACGATCGCAATACTCCTCATACAGATCTGAATACCAGCAGAAGCACGGGAGCTCGTTAGATATGAGGCAACCACAGCAAGAGGATCTAGTAGAACTTATTGGCGTACCCGTCATGGACTTGCCGTCTTCCTCCTCGAGTGCCAAAAAGGGCAAAAAGTCGTCTGGGTGTTGGCGCATGTACTCGCTCGCGAGCCGGCGCAAGTGCTTGTACGCCGGCCCCTGTCCCGTCGATAAAACGTCCATATTGTGGCGCTTGAGCTGGTCGGCAACCGCGTGGTACATGCAGTGGCCATCCGACGGAATATCCTTGATCGTCAGCGCGGCGTGCCGCAGCTTGGCGAGAATCATATCGGCCTCGATCTGACGCTCGCTCACGGTCTGCTTGTTGGCTTCTTCGATCCGCTCGTCGCGCTCGCGGTCCTGCTGTGTCTTTTTCTCCTTGCGGCGCTGTGCCTTGGATGGACCCTGCGCTTTGGACGACACCACCGGTGTTGGCGGCGCAGCTTCGGCAGTCGCCGACGGTTCGTCGCCGTCCTGCGCCGAAAAGGAAGAGCTGGCGGTGAGTTTTACAAACAACCACATATACCACAAAAGCTTTCTGAAGAAAAACGTACCGCCAGTGCCGCTAGTTCTGACTCGTGGCGTGCCTTGAGGTCGGCCTCCATTTTCTGGATCTGCGTCTCCGTGTCTTTCTTGGAGAGCTTGTCTTTCTTGGCCTTCTTCTGGAAATTCTTGATCTCGGTTTGCAGGTTCTAACACGACTCACCACCGTCAGCGATAATCACGAGCCTCACATCCGACCATAGTGTAGTATACCCGTATCTCGAGCTTGTGGCGTTGCTTCATCTTGCCAGCGGTCTCGGTCTTGCCGTCATGGTCGCTATCGTCCAACATGGCGTCGGTCCCCGCCTTGGTCAAATTGGGGTATTTTTTGGTCCAGATATGGGATAGTACTGCATTTCCCGTTTAACGTGATATTCATTACCACAGGAGAGTTTCACTCCACTGTGACGCCCATCAAAATTCTATCACCGGCGGAGAAATGCTCACTCGACGATTTGCAGCCGCAACCGCTCGTCGCTCTGCGCGACAGCGAATGGCGACCTCTGCTCAATCAGTACCGCCTACCGCGGTCGTTGTTTGCGCTGACTTTGATCAGACCATCACGACGCGCGACACGATTGCGCTGCTCTTTGACGCGGCGAATGCCAAGCGAGCGGGTACACGCGACCGTGCGACCCACGAACGACTGGTGCAGCAGCTCGTGAGACAGTACACGAATGAATACGCGCAGCTGATGGCGTCCGCCCTCAACGAGACGGCTGCGCCACGCCATTTCGATGAGGAGGCGCTGCTCACGTTTCTGGACGCGTTCGCCCACGTCGATCGGCAGTCGATCCAACGAGTCATTGAGAGTGGGAGCCTGAGGGGGCTCGAGCGACGCGATCTAGAGAAAGTTGGAGAACATGTCGATGTCATGGAGACGTGTATTGAAACGTTACGCCTGGCCTCGCGTGCGACCGTGATCTCGTCCAACTGGAGCCAGACAATGATCGGCGAGCGGCTCCGACGAAGTGGCCTAGACAATGTGACTGTCGTCGCAAACGGTGAGAGCGATTACGGAGGCCTCAATAATTGTCTTGCTTCTAACCGAACTTGTCTTGACTTGTTCCACAGAGCTGAAGATGGACGCATCCGGTATCACAACTGGCGACATGCACCTTGTGGTCCAGTCACCAGTGGACAAGGCCACCATCCTGAGCAACCAAACGGCCTCCAGCGACGCGCTCATTCTCTTCGTCGGCGACAGCACAAACGATCTGCTCGCGATGCTCGAAGCGGACGTTGGCATCACGTTGGGCTTTGCAACCGAGTCGACATTCTGCAAAGTGTGTGGGCAGTATGGCATTGAACTATCTTCACTATCCCACTTTGGTGATTTGCTGGCGTGCAAGGATCACGCGAAATCAATGGCTGGTACAGATCAGCGCGTGCTGTTCACTGCAGATTCGTGGGCCCAGATCCATTCAAAGCTGACGACCACCTTCAAGATCAGTCAAAGCCGATGAACAAAAGTTGACATATTCAAAACTATCGCGACCTGCCAGATATCTTACGGTGGACGAATTAAAAACTGTACGCCTTTCCGAGCGACCCCTCCCCTTCCTACCACTACAACAGGATCTCGTCGTGGTAGCTTTTTGTGAGTGTCTTGTGTGGCAGTACAATGCAATTGCGGATAATCAGTTCTGGATTGGCAACCACCGAGACGCCAAAGATCGTCACGTCTCGAATGAGAAGCGTCTCACCCGAGCTGTCGCGCATCGGCGAGCCGTTCGGCGGTTGGCCTTCGATGCGTGCCCACTGGCCGACGATCGAGTTCCAGCCAATGATGGAGAAGAGCACGCATGCATGGTCCTTGATCGTGACGCCCTCCAAGATGATCGAGTGCGCGACACGGACGCCTGGACCAATGGTCACCCCGGCGGCGATGCACACATTCGGACCGAGCTTGGCCGACGGATGGACCTGCGCCGACGAGTCAATCACGACGTTGCCCTCGATAGTTGGCGAGAGCTTGCCACCCGTGGAGCTGAGTGCACTGGGATTGGTATAGCGGAACCGTTGCATGTAGAGCTCCGAGCACATGATGGCCATCCCCGGTGTCTTGATCTGGCACCAAAAGTCGCCCGTTTCAAAGAGGTACAGATCGCTGCCCGGCCCGGCGAGCGGTAGCAAGACGTCCTGTTCCAGCCTGCACAGATCCGTCAGTATTCCTCTCCCAACGAATATCATACTCACATTAGCAAGTGACTGACCGTAGATTATCCGAGTTGTTGAATTCCGGAAAGAGCTTCTTGAGGTCGTACTCAAATATGGCTTCGGCGCTGGTCTCGCTGCGGAGCCGCTGGCGACTGATCTCATTGCCGACGTTCACAATGTGATCAATGAGCGAAACATCAAAGAGATAGATACCGCAGTTGATAATGTCGCTCACGAACGTCTCGGGCTTTTCGGCCCAGTGGAGCACTTCCTTGGTGATCGGGTCGGCCACTAGGCATCCGTACTTGACGGCTTCGTCGTGGAACACGCGCTTGCCCAGCACCGTACACCGGCCGCGGTGCTTTTTCAAGTGGGCATGCATCATCTCGACGAGTGGGAACGAGCAGCAAATGTCGCAGTGGAGCACGTACAGACTCGTGGGGTTGCCCTGCAAGATCTCGTCCCTGAAATAACGAATGCCGCCGGCTGTGCCCAACGGCTTGTCCTCGCGCAAGTACCGGATCTGCACATTGAAGCGCTTGCACACGGAATCGAAAAAGCGCGCAAACAGCCCTTCATCGTACGAGCCGAGCATGATAATCTCAATCAAGTTGGGCACGCGTGCGCAGGCCTCAATGTGGAAGTAGAGCATCTCGCGGCCCGCGATCGGGAAAAGCGGCTTGGGCAAGTCGAGCGAGAGTGGGCGAAACCGGTTGCCCGGTTGGTTGGGCCCGCCCATGAGGATCACGGCCTTGGTGCGCGGGAAGATGTGCTCGTCTGGAAGCGGCGGCGACGGCGCCTGCACGGGCGCGATGCGCCGCTGCTGCTGTGGCGGGCGGCTCCGCGGCGGCGGACGCCGCGACGTCGACGACTGGTGGAGCTCGTTGGGATGGTAGGGCATCATAGTGCTCGTCGCGTCGCGTCCTGTGGCGAGCACAGCTACGCAGTGACTCAAGGAACGCACGTACGGTAGTCGCAGTGAGGGAGGTCACCCGTTAAATGCGGCAGGTTCGGCCACCAAATCGGCGGGGCGAAGCTGCTTTCTCGGTGTCTTCTCCCAGTGCACATCGCCATGGAGAATTTGATAACCAATCGCTTGGTTTCCGTAATTTGGGTATACAAGATGCACAGAAAAGAAATGTTGTTGGCTGAAAATGGCTTGATGCACGAATTCACCAATTTTACGCGCCAGGCTGGATTTGACACGCTTGGAGGTTGGAGCGATAAAAAATGGTTCTAACGTTTCTATACAGAGGAAATCTCGAAGTCCAAACAGATCGAGATGACGACTCCAAGGGAAACCTCAATGGGTATATCGGCTCGAGAGGAGGCCAAGGCGACGCGATGGCGACATCAATAGACGCCGAATGAGTCTATTGTCCCCTGTATCACTTGGTGTGCGCTCGCGGGCATCGCGTCGCCAAGATCGTCCGATGAAACGCAACGTTAACAGACGCGACGCGCCGTGGCATGGTCCAACCAACACGCACCGCGGCCGGCGGATGCCGCTTCGTCCCTCACGTGAACGACAGCACGGGGAGCACCTTGGTGCGACGGTGGTTGCGCCGCGTGAGCCGCATGTGGCGGTCAAACTTGCGCGAGTGGATCAAGGCCTCGCGGTCGTGGGAGTCGCGCGCCGACGCCGCACTCGCCGTCGATCGGCTCGTGCTGAGCTGCTGCGGCTGCTGCTGCTGCTGCGGACGCAGGAAATCAGCCGAGAGGCCCGACACCACGGCGGTGTCGCCGCTCGTTTCTCCATCGCGAAGACACGCTGCCAAGTGGGCCGTGAACTTGTCCATGTGCACGGGCAGCACGTAGCCACCCTTGCGCTTGGCAGTTGCCTCGTCCGCGACACCGCCACCACTACCACCTCCACTGATACTGGGCGACCCGTCTTTCTCTCCTCGTGCCGCTGGCTGTGGTTGTGAAGGATTCGAAGGCACCGACGCTGTGTGGAAGGCAAACATCGTCGAACTGTCCAAGTCCACGTACGAGAGCTTGGGCTGGCCGATCGCGCGGATCTGCTTCTTCTCAATCTGCGGCACCATCGACGCGGACGACAGCATGGCCTTGACGACGAACGTGATCCACTTGGGCTCGCGGTACGTCTGCTTGAGACAGGTCGTGGTCGCGACAAGTGGTGCTGTTGAAGCCACGTCGACGGAAGGGGCGGACGCACGGTTCGAGGACAAGGGCGGTTGTGTGGTACCGTGGTCTCCGCGTGGAGGTGTCGCCTCGGGCGTCGCGATCAAAGACGAGGAGACGCGAGCAGTCGGTAACGCCATTGGCGGACGCAAAGGACCAAGCGACGGCAACGAGACCTTTTCGCATTCGTACCGCACCTGGCGGAGCTCTTCGTCGCTCTGGTGCAAAATGTCGAGCAGACTCGGCACAAGCAGTTCGTGGGAATCGACTGTGGCTTCTTCTTCGAGTGCCAAGCGGTGGAGCGTCGTCGAGCACATGCTTTGCACCATGCTTTGCACAGGGAAGCTGGCACGCAAGAGGCGGAGCAGCGTGGCGACCAGACCGGCCCGCACCATCTCGATGCGAAAGTTTTTGACGGTACTCAAGTTGGTGATGCACGCGCACGTTTCAAAAAGAATCCGCTCAGTCGTGGCGGAAGAGGAAGACCCGGCTCGCTCGCTGCGTCGCCGGACAGGAAGACACCGTTCGATCTCTTGCTGGAGATATTGAACGCCCTGCATCAAGTGGCGCTCCGTGAGTCGGCTCACCAAAGATCCGCTTTGCGCTCGGTCCGATAATCCTCGGCTGCTATTGCTGCGACGAATTCGATCAGCGTCCAGGATTGAGCGACTCTTGGTTTTGTACAGATGGGCCGGTGCAAGCTCTTCTTCGAATCCAGCGTCGTCGTCAAACGCCAAGTCGTGCTCGGCCACACATAATGCGAGGTTGCGAATGGCAATGGCGCCGCACTCACGGACACGATCGTCCGTGTTTGCACATGGCGACATGCAAATCGCGACCACGACGGGAATCGCCTGCGTCTCGGTGAGCGCGACTTGGATCGGCTGGTACGTCGATAGCTTGACGAGAACGAGGCTCGTCTCGTACGCGATCAACGGGTTGTGTGGATGCTTGCGGTGCAGCAAGGCACAAAAGGCAACGACACGCTGGCGCAGCAGTGCCTCGGCACAACGCGCCTTGCCCGCCAACACGCACAGCATCGTCGCGGCTAGCATACACGCCTCCTCGCATGCGTCCAACCCACGCGTCTCCATGAATGGCTGCAGCCGCAGGATTGCAGTCTCGTCCATCAAGTTTTGTGCCAGCGCGTCATCAAACGCGACGTTGTGGAGACACTTCAATACCGCCATACTCGTCTCCCGCGAATCCGCCAATGCAAATCTCGACGACGGGATCTGTTTCTTGGACTTGCTCGATGGAGTCCTCTCGGCCGTCGTCTCTCCTGGAGGCCGAATCGTCTCGAGCACGGCCAGCACCGCGCGCGTGACCTTAAGCTCACCAAACAAGTGGAGCGAATCGGTCACTTGCGAACAGTTTGCGAGTGCCTGCATCGCGAAGTAACGGACGACGGCGTGGTCACAGCGCGTGAACCCAATCAGCATGTGGAGCGTGCGGCGCTCGCAGATCATCTCGACCCACGGCTGGCGGCAGCTCAAGTTTCGAACGGCCATTGCCGCGGAGGCACGCGTCTCAATGTCGTGGTCGTCGACGTAGCTGCGGAGAATGTCGATGACCTGCGCGTGCATGAGCTCCTTGTGGTTGGTCTCGTAGCTTGACAAGTTGCAGAGAATGCCCATGGCAAAGCGACGGCTGTCGGTGCTTACGGTCGCGTCCAGCGAAGGCGATGAAATCTCTGAAGCGGCAGACACAGCTCCACCAGAGGGCAAGGGGTCTCTACGGACAGTCGAAGAAGACGACGAAGACGAGGTCGACGGCTTGCCAGACAGGATCGCCGTGGCCAAGTACGCGATGACGCCATTGCCCAGGAGCTTTGGATGGTACGGATGCTCACACGACAAGTTGAACAGCACCTGCAGGCCAAGGTGGAAGACCTCGTCGACGATGGGTTCCGGCGTTGGTGGGGCTGCAGCGGGCGAGCCTCCAGCAGCCACCACTCCCGCGGCGGCTCCTCCTCCGCTATTTGACGACGCCGGCTCAGCGTTCGTGCCAGCGCCAGTACCAGTACCAGTGGTTCCGGTGGGCGTGACTTGCGAGAGCTTCATCAATGCGTACAGCACTCCGTCGTCGACAGCCTTGGCTCGCGTCGCAATGTGGGAAAGCAGATTCGCGAGTGTCTTGGCGTGGATCTGCTTGGCCTGTAACGAGTTCGCGCGCAGCAGCGCGACGACGATAAAGTCTTTGAGCTCGTGGGACGACCAAATGCACTGCAGCGTCGAGACGTTGCACGCGGCGATCGCTGCGTACTGCTGGCACTCGACGTGGCTCGTGCGGCCGAGGCGATTGAGCGCGCGCGCGAGCTGCGCACATGCCACGAGCTGCTGGCGGCCCTCGGACGTGAACGAGATGATCGCAAATGCCGCAGAACACGCCAGCAACGACAGCGATTCTTCATTGGCGTTGCAGGCACTGACCAATGCCTGGATCACACGCGGAGTGAAATGGCCCGTCGCACAAATGTGGTACAGCGTCGCGGCGCTGAACACCTGCGCAAACGCGCAGTAACTAATGGTGGTGCTTCGCCCCGTGGCAAGATCCACGACGTCCGTCGTCAAGCCGTCGCAAGCCGCCGTCGCTGAAGTCACCGCGGCTGCTGTCGGCTTGCCCTCACAAATATCAATCAGCGCTTGGATCGTCTCGGTGTCGTGGATGCGGTTGCCGACATCGCCTCGCGTCGCGGACGACCGAGCCAGTGTATAAAGAATCGCAGCGGCGTACCCGGTGATGTGACGACGCCATTTGCGTTTGGCGGGCGTCATGGTCGTGTCCATGGGACGTAAGCAGTCGAGCACGAGCGTCACGAGTCGGTCAATATTGCGAGGGTCCATGATCTCGCCTGCGATCGACACGATCGCGACAAGGAACCTTTCCTGGTCGTCTGGGAACGCAAGATTCTCGTGCTGGAAAGCCAGGGCCTCGCGGCTTCCACCGTCGCCGCTGAACGGGGCGGCCCCACTCGCAGTCGCTCCGCCGTTTCCAGTAGGGGACGCAAAGAAGTAAAAGCCGTCAATCAGCGCGTTCACGACCAGGTCGCCATACAGGAGCTGCTGAAGGCGACTCTCAAACAGGGTATTGCACAGCACGACGTCGTAGACGTACTTGAGTCGGCTGCCGCGCGCGAGTGCGCCGGCCACTCGTGCAAGTGTCTTGCCATCGAAATGCTTGAGCAGCTCGTGCGCGTACGCACCCTGCTGTGCGAGGGTCAGGATCGCAACCAGTGCGTCTTCTCGCATCTCGCTGTCCAGAGCAGTTCCCTGCACCTCGGTCGATTCGACGCCTGGCTCGTCCGTGGTGGTGGTGGAGGTGGTGGGACTGCTGGTGCTGCCGTCGGTTGTCTCGGCCTTGTCCCGTTCTTCTTCGTCATCATAGCCGTCTTCATAGTCGTTCTCGCTTCCGGTATTCTCCTGCCCGTCGCTTCCTTCGTCTATATTGTAGGGTTCTCGTTGATCGCTGTCACTGCCCAATACGATCGCGGCGAGCCGCGGCATGACATCGGGGAACTCCATAAAGTGGGCTGCGCATGGCTCATGGAAACTCAAGTTGACCATGGCACGCAGAATGTTTCTCGCAAAGGACTGCTCCTCGGAAGTGGGCGCCGCGCCCAACGAGCTGTGCGAAAAGATCCTGTTCGGATCCACGAGGAAGAACCGTGTCGTGAGTTGCACCATGTCGGGCGTGAATCCGTGGCGGCGCTGCTCCTCGCTGCTCGAGAGATTCGCGAGCGTTCGCGAGCACGGCACGGCTAGAATACGTAATCGCTCTTCAGCGTGGCCATTGTTGAGGCGACTGCCCAGGTCCCGCAACGCCCCGACTAGTAGAAGCGAGAGCGTCTTCATTGTGGATCCATTGGTCGTGGATTGAAAGTCACTGTGGACGGAGAAGTTTGCGAGCGTGAGGGCGATTGGACGAAGCAGTGCCATCGCTGCCGCTGGCGATAGCCGCGGCGTTTGCTGTTGCGTAAGCAAAGCCGTCATATTCGATGAGCCAGCATACGGGGACTGGTACTGGTCGTCGAGCGACTTGCAGACGTGGACTGCGAGTCCATGGAGAATATCTGCACCGCCGCCGCGCAGCACACCCGAGCAACTCATGCGGTACAATGCCAAGTTGAAGAGCACCTCGGCCGCGAACGACATGGTCTGCGGCGCGAGCGCGAGCTGCGTCGTGATACTTAGAATGCCCAACTGATTCTGAATCGCGTGCGGCTCGCCCAAGAAGATACGGTCCGGAAACGAATGGCCGTAAAAAATCAAGTTGACAATGCAACTGATCGCGAGCTTTTGAAGTTGCTCGGACGCCAGTGACATCATGGACATGAACTCGATACTCGCGCGTGCCCGAGCGAGTGCGGCGGCGTGGACCGAGCGGCTGCTGAGGCGACACAGTGCTGTCGCACACAGGAGCTTGACCGTGATGGACGGCGACCAGCTCAGCTCCAGCAAGGCAGGGATACCGTCCGATGCGACAAACGCGTCCATCACCGCCGGCGGGTCGGCCGTTGTAAGGTTGGCGAGTGTCGCGGCACACAGCTCGTGCAAGTGCAAGTGGTCAATGTCGCTGTACTCGGCGAGTTGCGATATGGCGCCGCCGCGAATGATCGACAGTTCGCTGCCGAGTTGGCAGGAAAGCTTGTACAGCGAGCGCGCACAGCACACGCGCGCTTCGACATTAACATGGTGGAGCTGCAGGTGGCTGCTGCTAATGCTGCCCGTGATCGCGTCGTCGAATGGACCAGCGATCGACGGGTACGCCGGGTCCGAATGAAAGCTGACATCCGAGTTCCGCTTGGTGTATTTCGCGCCGGCGCTGCTGGTCTGCCCACGACGAAGACTCGAGGACCCACTACTGCTGCCCACAGTATCATCATTGTTGTGGTTGTTGTTATTAGCAGACTGACTGCTGGCATTGACGCTGTTGACGGACTTGACGTTGGCCGTCTTCCACCGCGACTTCGCTGGACTGCTGCTGCCTCGATCGACAGTCGACGTCGTGCTGGAGCTCACAAGACTCGCCGACGACTCATGCTTCCCCATGGCGATCCCCCCCGTCAGTGTGGCCGACGAAGGTCGACGAACCAGTGCAACTGTGGGTGACGACAGTGGTGGCGGTATGTTAGAGGACAACACGTCGAGCACGCCGTGGACGTTCCAGCCCGCAGCAGGCGACGCCGGTTCGAGAGGATCCAATCGGAACTTCATCTCGGCGGTTGAGAACTCGTGGGTTGGCAGCATGATCACGCGCGATGACACGGGCATTGCCGAGATAGACCCGCGCTGGCCCGCCTTGCTGGGTTCGACCGCTGCTGTCTTGTCTAGGGGCTGGCTCGCGGATCCGGGTGCTGCCATCGGAGCCGACGCGAGATACCGCTTGCGGACTTTGAGGGCGCCTAGCGAATTGACTGCTCGGATGGACCGTGCCAGCGAGCGCAGCCGTGTCGCCGTGGCCGACGGTATGTCCAGTTCCGTGTCCACTGGCGGTTCGTGGACACCGGCGAGCCCTCCGGCTCGCCCCGTGGCGACAAGATTGGCCGAACGCGACGACCGCCGCGTCGCGATCGGCGCGATGCTACCGCGCGAGCTTTTGGGCACGGCCATTGCAAGTGCTGGCTCACCATTGCTATTGGTGCTAAGTGCAGACAAGCGGCGACCCACCGAGGAGCCGCGACGTTCCATCGCGATTTTAATACGAGAACGCTCTTGTCGCTAGTGGCGGATCGAGGTGAGCATCCACACACAGAGGCCAGGCACATTCAACTCGGGATATTACGGGCACCATATAAATTCCAGGCGCGGCAATAATTAGATTGGTGCCGCGTCGCACCGTGCCTATTTCCAGTAAAGAGGGACGAAGAAAGCGGATCGCTGTTATAGAAAAACGTTGTTTCCTTCTCGGAATCCGAGTCGGATCCTTGCGGTGGGGAAGAGCGGAGAGCGCGCTGATTTAATGCTGGACGAGCGTATAGGAGCAGTGTACTATCGTTTCTTCATCCACGTAAAGGAAAGGTTGGGAATTAAAGATCGTTTCCGCAGTTCTGGATTCTTGTGGATACTGTATCCGTCTCGACGCGCTGAAGAGACAGTGTCTGCCCCGAGTTGATTTATGGTGTCCATTTGTTCTGGATACTAATGGTGTCTGCTCCTGGAGATCAGGCTCACCACACACTGAGGCGTTCTCTTACTGTGGAGGCGTGTGGGTGGTGTTAACCAAGTACACGTACACTGTAGTAGAGGTTGCGGTTCTCAGATGCAGGCTGGGGCAAAAAGTGTAGGACAGCGTAGAAGCCTGTCTATCCTTCCCGTGCCGCGTGAGTGGATCTTCAATCGTCGTGGAAATCTTGAGCAGACGCGGAAGCGCATCAGGCCGCAAGTCGCTTGAGCAAGTGTTGCGTACTGTATTGATACTGTACAGTATACAGTAAAAGCCTTTCTTCATTCATCCAGCCGTAAGTCTCCTGATCGTGCCACGGCGTGTCACCGCAACCGTTGTGCGATTTGCAGCCATGCGCGATTCGATCCACACAGCCTTTCGACGCACTCGTCAAAGCCTTGGTCGGACGCGTTGATTGTGTTCTTCTCTTCTAGGATACAGTAGATACGCCAGACAAAGGAGGGCATGAGTCAGAGTCCCATAGTACTAGCGAGGGGGGTCGCGGTGGGAGCAATAGAGAATGCCATCAATCACACGCATCAGACCGTTCCAGCGCTGGCGCCAACAATCGGACAATCAGCAGCCAGCGGTCCATGCGTATGTAGCATGCATGCGACAAGCGAAGCACGCCGTTACCCTTTTATTCCAGCAGATCGGTCGCCTTGGATCAAGTACGTAGCACAAAACCAAAAGACCGTTCGTGTCCATCACGGCGTGTCAGTAAAGCCCCCGGCCGTGCTCGCTCTCTCCGGTTTGATTGATGGATGCAAACCGCAACCAACATTGCGTGTGCGTGCACTTTCTCGTATGTCCGCTAGGACTCATGACGCAGCGAAAGTGGATTCCTCGAGTCAGCGTCTCCGTCCCCATCCCCATACGTCTTGCGTTGATGGATTTTCCTATACACGAGTGAATATGGAACTTCTCAATCCGGAACACACGCTTGCCCGCTGCGTCCGTCCGTCCGATCCATGAGATTTGGCGCCGTTCGCGCTGGGGGACCAGCGTATACTGTTCGCCAAGCCGCCTCCATTTGAATCCAGGCGATACGGTATCCCTGCAGAACAGAAGCAACTTTAGAAAGGCACTGGATCCATTCGCATCCTTCTGATTGGCTCCTGACGTGCCTTCCCACCGAAATAAGGGGCACTCCAGCTGGCAATTTGTCACCTGCAGAAATCCAGTTTTACATCAGCGACCGTCTCTCTTTGGGAATCAAGAGATCTCTAACATGGCGGGTCTCTACCAAAAATTAACGAAAGAACATTACTGTACTGCATTAGGAGCCGACCCAAATCCAATTTGAGACATTGCAGTGTCCTCCACAAGTAGTAATATTACAAACGCAGTAGACGTCCATCCACCAGGAAGTAGCGGTAAACGAGGGATTTCCTTGATGGTCCCGTATGGGGACGTATGTATTTCTTAATGGTCCCGGGCCGAAAAAAC
>JAADVC010000479.1:0-20230 GCA_023334575.1 Pythium volutum
ACAGCAGCGAATGGAACAGCAGCGAATGGAACAGCAGCGAATGGAGCAGCGGCAAATTGAACAGCAGCAAATCGAACGCAAGCGGCAAATGGAGCAATCACCAAAGACGTCAAGCCCTGAGGAAAACAACAACGCCTACAGTGCCGATGAAGCGCAGCTTGACCAATTGGCCGAGTTTACTGACAATCCCCCCAAGTCAGCTAAGATGCCAGAGAATACCAAACGGGCGAACAAGTATAACTATGGAATGAGTAACAGCAGCGGCTATGAAGCGGATCTTAGAGAATTGGATAAGATTAACGACATAAAAGACGAACGATTTAAAAACGAAGGACTTGCGGGGTGGTATATGAAACACAGAAAGAACAATGCGCTTATTGACGCTGCTACAGAGCGCGACTTCGATTACATATCGATTTTCGATAAGCTAGAAGCCCGAGTAAGCACTAGCAACGATGAACCCCAGTATAAGGAACGGACGCATCTTCACAAACATTCGCTAAATACGCGAAATCAAGTGTACTTCTAAACTATTACCGTAATTGTATAGCATCATTATGAGTGACGACTTGTTTCTCTTCACTCGCAACAGTGTTACCAGCTCTGCATCCATATCAACAATCAGTGACGAGAATGATCCTACGCGCAATCGTGCGCAGTTGGCCGAACTAATGACGTCAGATGAAAATGTAAGCCGCTTGACGAATCAGATCGTTGCACGGGCTGATCCAACCCGAATGGTCTCACTGGATATCAGCACTCGGGTCGCCAAGTTACTCTCTTCATGGAAGACTCTTGGTAAGTTTGATCGAGCATTCCTGACCGTGAATAACAAGCAGCGCCAAGTCAGCACAGCCACCATGAGAGAGATGGTCAACTTCTATAACAACGAGTTCATCAACACCTTCGCCGAGTCGATCCTACCGACATCCGACATTACCAAAGTCAAGAGTGTTGTCAACCCCGATGGAATGTTTGCTCAACAAGAGCGTATCGAGATGACACGTAGCAAGCCTGTGCACTTTCACGAGCGCTCTGTATTCCGACGTCTTAACGCCTGGGACCACGAGCGCCCAATGGATGAGACGCAGGCTTTCTTCTACGGAATGGACAAAAAAGTCGACCCGAGCGGCAAGCTCGGCACGAGCAGCGTGAGCGACGCCATCAACCAGCAAGATGATATTTCGCCATATCTGGATCGCCAAGGCTTGTCGTATCGAATGATTCCGAAGTACTAACGCGCTATCCAAGACGGCTTACCCAGTTGATGTAATCAAGGTTCTTCACTTTTTTTCAAGAAAATGAAATCTCAAACGCGGAGTTTGCACACTCAACGAAATTGCGCTCAAAACGAGATCATGCAAATCTTTGAAAAGATTCACAACTTTGTTCAGGAAAGAGAAATCTGAAGATGCCTCTGAGTCAAAAACCTTAAAACCTTGAACACCCAAGTCAACCTTAAAAACCTCAGCCATATGACCAAACATTTCAAAGATTCAAACTTTTGTTTCTGTCTCTTTGATAGAATGCGGAAAGTCACTGTCAAAAGCCATGGACGCGCAACTCCACGAAGCGCTTACGCGCGCCGCCGTCGCCGAAGAAGCGGTCAGAAGACTAGAGCAGCAAGTCGCGCAACTCCAACAGCACAATGAGCAGCAAGTCGCGCAAGTCGCGCAACTCCAACAGCAGAACGCGCAGCAAGTCGCGCAATCCCAGCAACTCCAACAGCACAATGAGCAGCAACTCCAGCAACTCCAGCAACTCCAACAGCACAACGAGCAACTCCAGCAGCAGAACGCGCAGTGGCACGCGCAGCTCGAGACCATGAACGCCAACTTTCAGCAAGAACGAGCCAACTTCCAGCAAGAACGAGTAGAAGAGAGGGCTCTCAGAAAAGACCTGCTGGGCGTCCTCCGTGATAACTCCAAATGCCTCACGGACACAATCGGCTTCTACCAGAACGGGATCAAGAAATTGTCTGATGGAGCTACGAGAACAATTCGTATCCAATCCACGATCGGCTCAAGTCGCGGTATCGCGATCACGTCCGGAACCAAAGCGTTGCGTGTACTTGTTGGTGATGGCGCGGAAGTCTCCAGTCGCGCGGCCAAGTTTGAACGAGATGGCGAACAGACACTCCAAGAGTTTCTTCCGCTGGTGAACACGGAGAAAGCTATCGATACCGTGAAGCAAGTGGTAAGTGATGCGTAATACCCTGCTGGTGTTTGGATTGAGATTGACCGATTATAGTCTAGCTCACCGCCGAGAGCGTCGCGTTCCAAGCCCGATTTGATCAACTCAAGATCTCCCACGCTTCAACCGACGTCAAGCAAACAGTGTACCAACGGCTACAAGGTCCGTTCACCGCGTACTCTGACGAAGCGGCCTCTGAGAGTACTGCAGAAGTCCTTGCATCTCAGTTAGAAGTAAATCGAGAGTGCGAAGATCGTTTGCAACCGACAAAAGTTGTGCTGCAAGCCACCAATGATCGCATCGACCTGTACAACGAAGATGGTAGTCGCAAAGCAATCTTGGATTGAGATTCTAGTCCAGCTCACCGCCGAGAGCGTTGCTTCTGCGCCTACTGATCCAACGCTGGCGCCAATCGAGAACTATATGTAGAATTTGTGGTCGACACGCATGGCTATGAGCGACTTCTGGCGTGCAGACTTTCCTTACAAGCGTGTTTCTCCTTTTTTTCAAGAAAATGAAATCTCAGCGAGCGCATTTGCTACGAGCGCATTTTCGACGATCGCAAAATCTCTCACCATTCTCCTCCACTTTTTTTCAAGAAAATGAAATCTCAAACGCAAAGTTGCGAAGCCCACAATTGCATTTGGTGCGATTCTGGTTTCAAGGGTCTTGGTGTTGCATTTGAAGAGCTGTAAAGGTGAGCCCCTACTCTTCATACTCGCGCTCGGTATTCCGACGTCTTAACGCCCGGGACCACGAGCACCCAATGGATGAGTCGCAAGCTTTCTTCTACGGAATGGACAAAAAAAGTCGACCCGAGCGGCAAGCTCGGCACGAGCCGAGTAAGCGACGCCATCAACCAGCAAGATGATCTTTCGCCATATCTGGGCCGTCTAAGCTTATCGTATCAACTTGCGAATCTTACCGAGCGATATGAGTTTGTCGAAGCGAACGTATGCGTGCACTGCGGACCGATCTTTATTGTATCTGAAAAGCCACGTCGGCGCCGTGTTTAGCCATGCTCGCAACGTCGATACCTCATAAGAGGCATAACCTACTTGAGATAATGTACACGCGCGGCTCCGACTATGCTCGATTTACCTTGATCAATGTTCTGTACAGAGTAGCAAAACGTCGTCCAGCGACGTGAGACCTGTTGAAAGGAACAAAATAGCGCAGATTTGGGGGAACGAGTGATCAATTCGCTGAGAAGCATTCGAGTCTGTTCGTGAGATCATTGTCATCGCGTGAAATTCACGATATCGCCCGACTAGTACAAACTGCTCTGTCCTATCGGACGTTAACGATGTGAAGGTTTAAAGATGTTTCATGTCTTGAATCAAAATTGTTCATTAGAGCAGTTGGGTTTTCAAACATCGGCGAGGATTCGAAAAAAAAAGATTCTGAAAGAAGTTAAAGTAGAAAAGGTTTTGCAGGAGTGAACAGTTCAGATCCGCTCTTACTCCTCGATGCGGCTCAATAGATCGTTGATCTTGGTGTCATGCTCGAGCTCGACGAGATGGTGGCGCATTTTGCTTAGCTCTTGCTGAAAAAAGGAGTATCTGTGCGCGTTTCTCGCATCGTCTCTCAGTGTATTAACAGTTGCTGTAGTTTCGCTACAGAGAGCGAGGCGGAGTGCTCCAAGTCGCTTGGCACTTTATGACTGCGAACCAAGAGGCACTAGTTCGACCATCACTCACTCAAAGCAAAAGCACGGAGTGGGTCGTCCATAGTGCGCTTCTTCGTGCCGTCTCAGGGTACGCAATGCGCCTCTCCGTGGCAGCTGGGTGTACCCATTCTCAGTCTCACAAGTGTCGCCGAATCTCCGCACGAGTGACTTGTGCTTGGTATTCCGTAACTCGCGCGCGTTTGGATGAACAATGTCATCTTACATACGCAAAGATGCTTGTCGCGGGTTGAGATGCTTGGAAATCGTGTAATTATGCCATTTGTATGGTAATGTGTGAACAATCAGTTCTGGACCAGTCTAAGGACGCCGTCAAGTGTCTTAAATCTCGTGAAAAACAAGAGCAAGCTGCGTTCTTCGGAAATGCTCTTTGCAACATTCGTGTCTGATGCAAGGTTTGTTTTGATGTGGTGGGAAGCATGAAAATTGTGCACTGGAGCAGTTGGGTTTTCAAAGTTGTGTGATGATTCCAAAAAATATATTTGAGAAAAAGTTCTAGCGGAAAAGACTTTGCAAGGTCAACGCTGCATTCTCGTTGTTCTTCGCGTAATCGTCTGAGCGGGTACTCTTGACTTACTCTTCGCCATATTCGTAGTCATTGCTGCTCGAGTGGCTTGGCGACTGGTATAGACTCTTTTGGGTCTCTTCGTTGACATTGCGAATCAACTCGATTAGCTCGTCAAACTCGATCAACTCGTTGTTCGCGAACGTCAGCGAGGTCTTCGTGCAAGTGATTGGAATGTTAGCGCGAGTGATCTTGGTTGCGTTCGCCTTCTCACGCTTGAACAAGCGACGGGGATCTCTGAGTTCCCGATTGAAGCAGAATCTCTTTCTTGAGCGCATTGTTTTGCTCCGTCGCGACAGCCATGCAACGAGTATTCTCTTTGGCAACAATCTTCTTGATGTACTCATTCACGCGCGTCTGGATGCTGTTGCGGAGATCGATCGGATTTGCGTTGTAGTGGAGTCCAATCTGCACTGTCCAATCGCACGTGCGATCATCAAAGTGTTTGCGCATGGTAGCACGAACGCTCATCTCTTGACCAGCAATGAACACGAGCTTGCGAGTACTGTCGTCGACCCGATATCCCATGCACACAAAGTTGTGGTGGAGCTTTGGGTCCGTCGGGTTCATGATTGAGACAATCGACTTTTGTTGTAGCATGTCTACGACGGTGTCGAGTTTCTTGAGTACAGCCGCGCGATCCGTGCGCGCATCATCGGCGTCGTCAAAGAGTCGCTTATTGCCGTCGAGCAAGAGATCATTCTTGTCGAGCAAGAGATCAGTCTTGGCAAGTACCAAGTCAAGCTTCTCAAGGATCAGATCTTGAGTTGTCTTCAAGTTGCCATTCTCGTGTGACAACGTGCCATTCTCGTGCGTGAGCTTGTTGTTTGCGCCTTTGAGCTTATCACGTTCGAGATCCGCGAGCTGTTGTTGGTAGTCGCGATAGAGTCCGAAGATCTTCTCGAGTAAGAGATAGTATCTCACGTAGATCACGGGATCGATGGGCTGATCAGCGCGGCGCTGCGCACGCATCAAGCACATCTTGAACGCTTCGGGTGTGAGGTGGTAGTGCTTGCCGCGCTTGGAGCCGCTTGGTAGCTGCTCGAGGGTATCCTCGAGCAGGTAATCTTGACCGTCAACAAGTCCAAGATCATCGAGCTTGCGTTTGACATGAGTTGATTGCTCGGACGTCATCACGCCATAGTCTCGTAGCGCACTGTGGTGCACGATGAACTCTCCTTCGCGCTGAGCGATGGACAAGAAGTGGCCCATGAACTTGACATCGATATCTTGGTAGAACTGCTCATGCACGCTCTTGAAGAACTCCATCAACCCCAAGTGTTTGAGACTCTCCGCTTCACGAGAGGCGTAGTCCTTCGCACGGGTGTAGGCTGGTTGGCTTGATGGCATGGTTGGCTTGGTGTTGGGTTGATGTTCGCTTGGTGAAGTAAATTCGAAAGTGATTCTTTGCGACCGTGCGATTTTCATGGAACTGTAGGAAAATCGCATAAATCCTAGTCACTGTGTTGTACACCCGACGTCGGTTGAGGCAATAATGCTTGGAAATGGATACACCACCCTATGTCTGAGCCCGGAGACGTCTCCGAGCTCGGAGTTTTGATACCGAACGAGTCCAAGGAGCACGTACAGGAGTAAGGCGGCCAAGAACTCGGAGTTTCGATCCCGAATGGGTCCAAGGAGGCCATATAGAGTGGTTCGGCAGTGAGGAGATATTGCCGCTTGGTAGCTGCTCGAGGACGTCCTCGAGCAGGTCTTCTTGATCTTAGTTGAGTCCAAGATACTCAAGCTTGTCCTTCATACACAATGAATCAGTTGTGGTCGTCACCTCATAGTCGCGCAGCGAGCTATGCAAGCCACGAAGTCTCCTTCGCGCTGGAAGAAGGACAAGAAGTAGTCCATGATTCTTTGCAAGTGTGCGATTTTCATGGAATTGTAGGAAAATCGCATAAATCCTAGTCACTGTGTTGTAACACTTAAGGTGATAATGCTTGGAAATGGACCACCCTATGTCTGAGCGCTCGGACGTCCGAGTTCTCGGAGTTTTGATCTCGAATGAGGCCAAGGAGCGCATATTGAGCGATTGAGGAGCAAGGCGTCCGATAGCTCGGAGTTTTGATCCCGAATGAGTCCAAGAAGCACACATTGAATTCTTCAGACAAGGCGTCCGATAGCTCGGAGTTTTGATCCCAAATGAGTCCAAGACGCACATATTGAATGCTTCACCTAGTTGCGTCGGTGAGCTGGTAATCTTGACCTTCAACAAGTCCAAGATCATCGAGCTTGCGTTTGACGTGAGTTGATTGCTCAGACGTCATCACGCCATAGTCTCGTAGCGCACTGTGGTGCACGATGAACTCTCCTTCACGCTGGGCGATGGACAAGAAGTAGTCCATGAACTTGACCTCAATATCTTGATAGAACTTCTCATGCACGCTCTTGAAGAACTCCATCAACCCCAAGTGTTTGAGACTCTCCGCTTCACGAGAGGCGTATTCCTTCGCACGGATGTAGGCTGGTTGGCTTGATGGCATGGCTGACTTGATGCGCGTTGGGTTGATGTTCGCTTGGTGAAGTAAATGCGAAAGTGATTCTTTGCGACCGTGCGATTTTCATGGAAATGTGGAAAAATCGCATAGTCCTTGCCACCTAGTTGTAACATCCGATGTTGGTTATAGCGATAATACTTGGGAATGAATGCACTACCCTATGTCTGAGCTCACCGACGTCGGTGAGCTCGGAGTTTCGATCCCGAATGGGTCCAAGGAGGCCATATTGAGTGATTGAGGAGCAAGGCGTCCGATAGCTCGGCGTTTTGTTCCCGAATGAGGCCAAGAAGCACGTATTGAGTGCTTCAGATAAGGCGATAATGGTCCAGCTTTGCGTTCACATGAGATACGTTCTCAGACGTCATCACGCGTCGTAGGCCATGAACCTGACATCGATATCCACCGGGTCTCGGATACCCGAGACCGGGTGATTCTAGGCCGAAGATCTTCTCGATTAAGAGATAGTGTCTCACGTAGATCACGGGATCGATGGGTTGATCAGCGCGGCGCTGCGCACGCATCAAGCACATCTTGAACGCTTCGGGTGTGAGGTGGTAGTGCTTCGATGGACGGCCGGTAGACTTTTCACCGACGTCGGTGAAAAGGTAATCTTGACCGTCAACAAGTCCAAGATCATCGAGCTTGCGTTTGACATGAGTTGATTGCTCGGACGTCATTACGCCATAGTCTCGTAGCGCACTGTGGTGCACCACAAACTCTCCTTTGCACTGGGCAATGATGGACAAGAAGCTAGTTGTCCATGAACTTGACATCGATATCCACCGGGTCTCGGACGTCCGAGACCCGGTGATCTTGATCGAGTCCAAATCATCAAAATTTGCTTTTACATGCGATACGTTCTCAGACGTCATCACACTCCACAGTCTCGCGTCGTAGGCCGTGAACTTGAGGTCGATCCAGATCATGCTTTAGGTAAGGCGATAGTAATGCGAAAATGATTCTTTGCGAACGTGCGATTTTCATGGAAGTGTAGGAAAATCGCATAAATCCTAGTCACCTAGTTGTAACACTCGGCGCCGGTTGAGGCGATAATGCTTGGAAATGAATGTACTACCCTATGGTAGCTGCCCGGAGACGTCTCCGGGCAGGTCTTCTTGATCCCGAATGAGGCCAAGAAGCACATATTGAGTGCTTCGGGTAAGGCGGTCCGAGAGCTCGGAGTTTCAATCCCGAATGAGGCCAAGAATCACATATTGAGTGCTTCAGGGTAAGGCGATAATGCAGCTTGGTTCTACACCCACAAAACCTACACCGACGTTAATATTGGGATGGCTCAATTTTGTGGCTCAATCTGTTTGGATGCCCTAGAGTGTACAATTGTCCGTATGAAGTCGCGACCGCTGCTGGTTCGCACTTCGGGGGTGGAGATGGCTCAATGTCATCGTAGCATGAGAGAGCGCTACAGTCACGTTCTGTTAAGTGTGATCAGATTCAGGAGAAAGTGAGCCATAAACTGCTGTGAAAACTTTTTCAGATATAAAAAAAATGAAAAAAAAGTTATGGCGGTGGTCAACTCCGCAAGTAACTTGTGCGTTTCTCGGGTTACGTCTCGCTCGTCAAGGCTGTCTGTGGAGACCTCGTGCGGTTCACGCTGGCCGAATCCCCAAGCAGCGCGCAATTTGTTGCATTACTTCGCTTTAGGAAGCGCGCGGTGGTGCACTCGGCGGTCGATCGTCGCCAGCAAATGTCCACACACCCATGAATAGGACGCCTATCATTGCTACAATTCCTCCAAACGCGGACCCTCCTTTGGCTGCACTACTCGTTTTCTTTGAAATGAATCCCCAACCAGGAATCCAGCATGCTAGCATGATATAGATCAAAGCGACGCAAACAAGCGCTGGTCCAACATGAAATGCCATTGTTATACTAAGCTAGACATTAAAAAAAGAAATAGTTACTCCGCGGAGCTGATTTCGATGCGGCCGTGCTTGGCTCGGCGGTTGCGAACAACCTTCTTGGACTTGTCTCGATACACGCTCAGGCCTTCGTAGGGGATGTTGTTCTCTTCAAAGAGCGGCAGCAGTTGGTCGCTGACGTGGAACAAATCCAGTGCGATGGTGCGAATCGTGCCGTAGTTGCACTTCAAGAGAGTCTTGAACTCATCCGGCTTGATAGGGTGCTTGATCGAGACGAGAAACGTGTGCAATACGCATAAGGCACGCGTACTCGACTTCGCATTGGGGTTCAAGAGCTTGTGCTCGGTTGTAAACTCCATAAATTTGGCCAGGAATGCGATGTAGTCATCCGAGAGTCCGAGCTTGGACCCATACGCGTGAATGTAGCTGACCTCGGCATTGATCGCTCGAATATCCTCTGATAAAAAGCCGTGGTCAAGCATCTCACGAACCTTTTTATCACCCTTGGAATACGTTTGCGAATCGACTTCGAACCACTTGTAGATGTTCGAAGGCTTGAATAGAAGCTTGTGACGCAAGCACTCGTAGTACGTCATCGCGGCGAGGATCGCGCGAAGGATCGTACCTCTGTAGATCGTGCCCTCTGCTCGTACATGCTTGAACTGCTCGAAGACGTTGAGAAGAACATCTTTGGGGATGGCACCTTGTTTCCCGACCGCGTGATTGTACGCGAACAGAATATTGCGCACGTGAATGTCAGGAGACGTGTCGTTGTTCGACTGAGAGCGCAAGATCGTCTGGTAGCGATGCGCGTTGTTTCCGATGCAGCGCAGTCCGTTCGACATGGAGTTGTAACTCATGTCCGACGTGATTGAGCTCATATCGGTGACTTCCACGTCCTCGCGCAACAACCCACACTGCGAGCACACATATTGATTGTTCGCCTTCACCGCCATACGCACCTGACAGTGTGGGCACAGGCCGTAATCGATGGCGAGATCATATTCTGTATCGAGTTCGCCGAATTTGATTGAGTGCAGGCAAGCTTCAAGATCGTCCAACAACTCGAAAAGATGGCTGGGCCGCCCGGTCGGGTCCATCATTGCGTCTTTCTCGACAAAAGACAAGGAGTGAGGCAATGATAGTTTTGCGTCAGTAGTATTGGTCTCTAAATATACCGCTAAAACCATGAGTACTATCAAAAATGATACAGAAACTCTAAAGAAGAAAGGTGCGACTTCCAACCCTATTCTTCCTCCCATTTCACGCTTAGGATGGACGACGGAGGGTTGGGTGCTGCATCGAAGCAGAGCCTACTTTGCTGCTCTTCTTCTCGTATGTCTGATCGGATTGCTTGCGTATATGCTGGTCAAGATCTACATGACCGGCAGCTGTCGCCAGCGCCGCGCCAGTATCCTAATGTACGTGACCGCAGATCTGCTACTTGGATATGTCTTTTTCAAACTGATATGGCCGCACCTTCCTTTCCGCAGCAGTTGCAACTTCACGGGGAAGGCGGCGATCTATAGGCGTTTAGGAGATTTAGAAGAAGCAGATGACGACAGACAGCACGAGATAATCGATCCTAACTATAAGATCGATCTACGGACCAAAGTAGATCGACCCGAACCATACACCGGCTACTACTAAAAAAAGATTGCGTTGTCGACTATTGGCATTTCTTCTTCGTGTAAAGCTTGACAAGGGCGGTGGTGGCAAGGCTAGCACAGCCACCGATAACCGAGATGCCCCACCAAGGGAAGTTTGCGATCTTCGGGTTGTGGCCCACCCAATAGATCAGCCCCGCGACCAAGGCTGTCAAAAAGATGATTACAATGAATGCGATTGTCCACCCATGCCGTTGAAAGAACCCTGGATCTGCGGCGCCGTTGAACTGGGAATACGGTGTGTCCATTTTTCCTATATTACATGAAACAAAAAATTATCGATAAACTATAAACGTATACCATGATTACACAAGTAAGCGCCCGAAACTTCATTCTCCAAAACATCGACACCGCCACTTTGAATCTAGGCGAAGCGAATCTTATCTTTCTCTTGGTGAAGGCGGAGTGGTGCGTCCATTGTATCAACTACGTACCGCAGTTTGAAGAATACAGCACTCACTTCCCGAATGCACACTTTCTCGTTCTAGAGACAACGACTCCAGATAATCAAACTCTACTAGAACAATGGGCAGGTTTGGCGTATCCAGTTGTGCCCACATCCGCGGGGTCGATGGATCAACAAGAGCCCGGAAAGCCTGCAGTATTCAATCCAGAAAAAAGACTGCGCTTTCCCACAGTCGTTGTTTACAGTGGGAGCGGCGTACCCATCAAGGTTGTTGAAGACCGATACGATCTGGCAGGCGCAGTTGCAGATTTGCAACATTAGATATCACCAACACAATAGTTGTAAAGCTGAAGATCCGTGAGCGTTTTCAGCGTCTCATCCGTGATGCCGACGGACGCTAGCATTGCGAATGCATTTGACCGAGATGCCGCATTCATGAATTTGTTTCCGTCGAAACTACGAGCCACGCTTGTGAACTTCGAATTATTAGCGATTAGAAATCTGCTCCATTTCCTATTAGTCGCTTCCTCTGACTCTGTCTTTTCGAACATATCCGTTTTGGCAACAAGGTACAATGCGTAGGGAGTCATCTCGGATGCCTTTAGATTCCTTATTTCGTTGGCGAGGTTTTGTGCTTTTATGGTTGAGGCATACTCCGGAAGCGAGACTAGCGAGAGTTTGTAGTTGACAACCAACTCCACTGCAAAACGAGCATCTGAACTCGGGAACTCGAAATGGTCCAATGAATCGATTGCGTGCATTGCACTTGGCAACGGGTGCTTGTAGTGTGTCAATATTAGCATGTGGTAGAGTATGATGGTAGATAACATCAAGATGCAGCCGACCATCAGCATCCCCAATGTCAATTTTTTTGACCAGCCCATGATCAGTCAAGTATACTAAAGAAGACATTAGACACCAACGTACCCTTGATTTAAAAGTATGTATAACTCAGCATCTTTCATACCTTCGAGTGTCGTGAGCGAGCTCTTAACTGGCGTGAGAATGTCCTGGATAATGACATCCCGAGTTGGGCGCGTATCTTTCACAGCGTCGAAGGTGCCATTCTTCTTCTTATATGCCTTCATGCATTCGACGTATCGGGGGTGGTTGAACATTGGCGCGTAGTATACCAAAATGCTGAATTGGTCCTTTCGGGCCGTTGCGATCTTGTACAATGCACAATCACCTAATGAGGCCCCAAAAGATGACTTTTGGTCTGGCGATACACGTTCCCAGTCTAGAAACAGACCCACATGAGTGTCTGCAACAGGATGAAACTCGTTTTCCATTCGATACTCAAGAACCTTCTCCGCCATGCGTCGCGTGTATTTCGATGTGAAACGGAATGCCTTCGTGTCATATGAGTTCGAGAGTTCATCCCAAAGAGGAGAATGCGGCAAACTTGCATCGGCGCCAAGCACGATATAGAAACAATAGGCCATACTCGCCAGGAACACGACGGCAACTATTAGGATAACGCCCCATGGAAGAACCATGGTATCCTATAGTAGTGCCTCGATAGTACGATTGCACTATCTCCGAATAGGCATCGCGACGTTACGCAACATCCGCCACAACTGCTTCTTCTTCAGGGTGAGCAGTCCAACATCATGGCCGATTCGATCGCTTCGCACGTGTCTACCATTGACAACTTGGTTCTCCCGGGTGACAAGAATGAGTTGTTTGCTTCCAGTGATATTGTACTTTCGACGATGACGCTGGATGGCATGATCACGAATGTGAAGTTTGACAAGGTGCAGGCAATCAACTATCTGGAGTTGACGGACCGTGTGGTTGAAATCGGATGCAACTTTGGCTACAAGATCTTGGAGGCGTACAAGACTATGTCTTGCTTCAAAGACCGAATGGCCAAGAAGAAGCGTCGTGGGGGGCAAACCCGTACACGCAAACAGGGATTGGGCACGCATTTTAACTCGCAGATCACGTTCACGATCGTTTCTGATAAAGACACCGTGAACTCGTACCAAGTGAAGCTGTTCACCAATGGCCGTGTGCAAATCCCTGGCATCGGCAAGCTCTCTAAGCGCAATGACGAGTTGTTGGAAGACATCCTCAGTGTGATGGTTTCGTACATCACGAGCTACCCCGTCGTGCTCATGCTCAACAAGAACAACACGCCGAATGTCAACTATCTCAGCCCAATCTTGCAAAACTACAAGTCTCTCACCCTCCTCGCCGACGACTGCACTCTTGAGACGCGGGTTGTCGTTGAGAATGGCAAACGCTACCAGTTGATCCCATGTATCGATCTTGCCGCTTTGGAAAGAGGGATTCTCTCTTTCAGAGCACACAACCGTACGCCGATCCCCGTGGACAGCATCACTTTCAACCCGGAACGCTACTCAGGCATGCTGATCAAGTTCAGTACTCCAATGATGGTGACGCGCAAGTTTGCCGTCGACAAGTTCATTGAGATGGCAAAGTTGATGTACCACAAGAAGGCCAAAAAGGCGCGCCCGGCCAAGCCGACCACATCGCCTGAGGAATATGCGCCGGACAACTGCAAATGCGATGGTGACTGCGTCGAAGACTGCCACTCGAATCGCAAGATGATGCGTGTGGTACGCATCATGCAGAACTACTGGTACGTCAACAGTAAGTCGTCAAAGCGGTTCCGGTCCAAGCTTACCACAGTGAAGCTTTTCCGTTCGGGCCGCATCAATCTCGACCATGTCAACAATCACGATCAAGCGGTGATCATCCGCAAGTTTATCGTTGATATGATCATGGCCCACTGGCACGAAGTCGTGTACTACGAGGAGTAGATTACTTAGCAGGTCAGGGACACAATGATTGCTTTGCGACTAAATCGATTACTCTTGCTCGCGGACGTCCGCTAGCAAGATTTCCAACATGGTGGCTCGAACAAGAACGTCTATCACCTCACCCCAGAAGCATTCAAGATGGTTCATCATGAAACACTTCGACGGACTCGTCTAAAGTGCGAGAGAAGCTCTCCAGTCTCGGTCTATCACCAGACATCGATTACCTCTTGCTCGCGGATATCCGCGAGCAAGATTTGCAACATGGTGACTCGCTGGCGGATACCCGCCAGCAAGATTTCCAACAGTTGCAACATGGTGGCTCGAACAGGAAAGTCTACTACCTCACTCCTCGCGCTTTCAAGATGTGCTTGATGCGCGCAAAGCGGTGCCCCGGTCAGCCTATCGACCCAGTTATCTACGTGGACTACTATCTTCTGTTGGAGAACATGAACGGTTGGGCCAAATCCTCGTGCTTCAAAGAGCGCTCAGAGATATGTCTGAGATCAGACCACAGAGTGGTAACCCGATATCAAAGCACACTCGAGAAGTGTCTGATGATAAAATCCATTCACTCAATCAAGATCACGATCTTATGGGTTGACAAGCATAAAATTTGGTGTGACTATTGACGCCTCTTGGCACATCACGGATGTCCATTTGGTTCTCATTATCGCTTTTGCCAACAAGCCAAGCAAGCACAATCATGTCGTCCTATACTCAAGCCAAGCTCTACGCGACGAGCCTTGCCGATCGGTTCATTCGCCTGGAGCTCCTGGAGTTCTTCAAGAATGTGCATCAGCAGTTCTACCAAGACATCGACATCAAGTTCATGGAGTACTTCTTGTCAATCGCCCAGCGCGAAGGCGAGCTTGTGGTTCATCATGAAACACTTCGAGAGTATGGAGTGATGACGTCCGAGAACTCCGCGAAGGCTCATGAGAAGATGCTCACGCTTGGGCTTAAAGAAGGCGTCGACTTTGAGCTGGCGGATATCCGCCAGCTCAGATCACAGGGTGGTACCTCGAACAAGAGCGTCTACCACCTCACTCCTGAGGCGTTCAAGAAGTGCCTGATGCGAGCTCGTCGCTACAAGAATCAGCCTGTCGATCCAGTGATCTACGTCGACTACTATCTCCTACTCGAGAAGATCTTTGGACTCTATCGCGACTACCAAGCGGCGTACCAAGAGCGAGTGATCTCGACGAAAGATGACAAGATTGACATCCTGATCAGGGAGGTCGCTGAGCAAAAGCAGTTGGTCGTCGAGCAAAAGGAGATGGCGATTACTCAGAACGACAAAATGGATAAACTCCTCGACCACGCGGAGGACGTCACATCAAGACTCGACAGTCTATTTGACTTCACCAGCACCTTCGCGCAAACTACGCTGTCGACCTGGATTGGGTCGCTTGTCTTCAAGTCGCAGTTGGACCAACTCATCAAAACCAAGGACCTAGCGTACGCGCTCAAGCACTTGAAGGTGATGTTCACTGTCGCGTTCTATCGTGTGGTCGACGAGCGAACAGAGTTTGCCATCTACTTCTGCTGCACCAACTTCGCAGACTTGAACAAGCGC
Organism: Pythium volutum; assembly: GCA_023334575.1. NCBI lineage: Eukaryota > Oomycota > Peronosporomycetes > Pythiales > Pythiaceae > Pythium > Pythium volutum. The sequence goes on from JAADVC010000479.1 coordinate 15,271, forward strand.
ATTCGCGACCTGTACAATCGTCATGCCGTTGAAGGCATGGTGATGTTGAAACCACAAGTGATCTGCCTCATCTCGCAAGAGATCAACTGTGAACGCGCAAAGTTGCAGCAGTTGGTCTTGGACAATGATGCAAGCTTCGCATACAACAACCGACGTAAGTCCTTCCAAAGGACACTACAGTATTCAACAGAAGTACGATCAGATTGTCGAAATGGTGCGCAAGGAGAACTTCCAAGGCTACCAAGCGCGACGCGATCAAATCGTGAGCGACAACTCGGAGGTGAACGGCGCCATCGTTAGTCAAATGGTGAAATCCGATGCAACGTTCTTCAGTTCGTCGTTGCCCCGATGCCAGGAGTATCTCGATTGTGCCATCACGCGCGATGCACATGGTTACAAACCTGTTCAGACAGTCTCCCGCAAGACTACTCTTCGCGAGGATCTCAACGAACGCATGACGGACACGATGTATGCTCTTCGAAAGTTGCACACGTTGCTGGGCGATGATGGGGGCGTGCAAGAAATCCAAAAGATGATCCGCAAGGGTATCGTGACGAAGCGCGATCTCAAGTCGCTGATGAAGTTGGGCAAGGCTGCCGCGGCAGCAGAGAATGTTGTGCTGAGTAAAGAGGAAGAAGCGCAAGTAGCTGAAGTGGAGGCGCTGCCCGATGATGCTCCGTAGATCGGACAAATCTTTTTTCCAGAAAACAATTCAAAGATTTGCATGATCTTGTTGTAGATCTGATGTAGTACCGTGATGCAGTACCGTAAATTTGCTGTAGTACAGTGGATGCAAGGTAGTACCGATCTATCTTTTCCAAAGATTTGCTGAGATTTCATTTTCTTGAAAAAAAGTGGAGAAGAATGACAAGAGATTTCGCGATCGTCGCAAATGCGTTCGTAGAGAATGCGCGTTTGAGATTTCATTTTCTTGAAAAAAGTGGAGAAACGATTTGCATGATCTCGGTTTGAGGGCAATTCCGTTGAGTATGCAAACTCGGCGTTTGAGATTTCTCTTAGAAGACGATGGCGCAAATAAGAATCACCATCATCATGATCAGCGACGAAATAGCTATGCCCTTCATAGTCATCGTACCGTCCTCATTTGCGGCGCACTTAAAGCGCGTTAGAAAGTTGTCCGAGTATAATTCAGTATGAATGAATAGAAACATGATCCATATAATAAAGAGCTCGCGCATGTCGACCTTTTGAAACATGCCCATCGCCATTCCTCCGATATCGTCGCAGTCTTTCACGTCATTCGTGTCCTTCTTGCTTTTTTTGCTTTTCTTTTGCTGTTTCGATCCCTTACGAGCGGGCTGCTCGCCAAGGACCTTATTGACGCCTTCAGCATTCATCTTTTGTCGTTCTAGTAGCTAAGACGTTGCACGTATATTATCTCTCCAGATTGTGGGCGAATTCCAATAAATGCACCCTCCATAAATGGTTGATGGAGAATGAAATCTCGGCGAAACGGATTCGAGAAATCGGATATGAGCATACTCATGAGATCGGAAGACATGCCTTCATGGAGAAGCAGTTTGCCACTCATGGAGTTGTAATAGGTCTCGTCTTGGTCGGCGATAGGTGAATCCACTTCAAATACTGGATACGATTTTGTCGGCATGGTGAGCTCTCGGAAAAGAATTCGAATCTTTGCTGCCAACTGGTTGGACGTTAGTCGATGCACAATCTTGAGATCAAAGCTATCGAATTCGCGCGCGTTACGAAGACGCTCGATTGCCTTTGTTGGCGTTTTGTCGATGCTATTGATTTCTTCAAACACAGTCGTGATGGCGACTCGAAGAATGGTGGGATCGTAGATGACGAATTGGTTGGCCAAGGATGTTATCAAAGTATCAATCTTCGTCTGAGTGTACGGGAGATGACCCATTTTCATCACATCTTGGGCGATCGTTTCCAGTAGCTCCCGAGGGCGTTCGGCACCCCACGCCACTACAATGTCCTTGCTCAATAATCGATAAATGCCGTTGCGATACACACCCGCGCTGTAACTATCAATCAGTGATTGTGAGCACGTTGCATTATCGGCTGGTCCAAATCGTAATGGGTGGTTTAACCACTTTACTACTGCGCGATCTACAGGCATGGACGCTAGTAGCGTTGGTGCGACCGGATAACAAAGAATTGCCTTCACATCCATACGATTTTGTACTGACGATAGCTCATCGCGTAACAGCACGAGTTGAGCATCGAGTTCTGTTTTTGGGAACGGCTTGAAGAATACGAGCTCTGTCGCGATGATGGTTTTCACGTCGATGACATTGAGAACAACTCCGATAACATCATCACCTACGACCACAAACTTGCTTACTTTGAGCAAATATGCCTTTAAAGACAGAAATTCATATGTAACCGCGGCCTGGAGGTAGAGTTTGTACCCCTTAAGCAACTCATCAATGTCTTTGGTATTGCGCATGAGGAACGCGTTGTAATCGGTGATGAATGTAAGTACTTCTTGCAGTGATGCGGTTGGGTGGTGTGCAATTGGGACGACCTTCGTCACCGTCGACACCGTACAAACGGTAATTATCATTTGAGAAGATGCGCCGAGCACGACAAGTGCTAGCTTTTGATCCAACAAATCATCGCGGACGAGATATGGCTTGTAGTGGTCAGCCATTGTGCGAAGGCGCGTCACCGTGAGCTGTTTGGAGAGTACCTTTATCGATCCACCAAGAGAGATGCGTTCTAGTTTGCGGAGTCCCATGCTGATATCAAATCTATTAATCAATAGTTGCGACCGCTTAGAAATTCGGTACTGAGAGTTGGTCAATGGTAGATACATCGCTCTTGTGTTGTGATTCGCAAGGGACCACTCGACACTGAGTCGTTTTAGGATTATGACAACAGGTTTATTGATATCGATCTCGTTAAGATTGACGACTTGGATCCCTTTGTTTGGAGAGCGATCATCCGCGAGGAGCAACACATTCATTCCAAGCATATTCGCGAATGAGATCATCAAGTCGTTCCATTCCACAGCTGAGAATGTATTTGATGTCAGCACCGTACTTTTCAAACACTGGTCTTCAATCGCATGGATAAGTGCTTGCGGCGAAGTATATCGACTGTTTACAAGAGGATGCTTCATTACCAGGGTTTGAGCTAACGGCTGCTTCACCATTGCGATCACAGCTAAGATAAACTCGCGCATGGATGAAAATTCACGCTCATCATTCAGCGGCGCCACCGATGCAAGGAGTGACGCTGACTGCAAGTAGGATTGATAATTGGAATCGAGATCATCACGAATGGCTCCAACAACAGCGAGTACGGCTCCGTTTGCTATCACACCATCCAAACCAAATAGCTGGCAGATATAGTCTGGAATGGATATGCGCCTGTTTGCGATTTTGCCATTGAGCACATCCGCATGTGGGTAATCGATTTTGTACACACTGTTACGACTGTTCTCGATAACACCTTCTTTAGCATGAGTAAATGTTCCCTGAAGTTGTTTACTATTGGATTGTTGGGTCTTACGACAACACGGGAGACAGTATCCCTTGTCATGACGACCTTCAATAAATCCAAGCTGAGGCGCTTTTTTTGTTAGGCATTTATAATATTCTGGCCGCTGGAATGTGAAGTTGTAGTATTCGGTGCCAAGTGGGTCGTTTGCAGTGGTGATAACCGGTTGAAATTTGCGCTGACAGATGCGACTGTAACTAACGGCTGAAAGCCGAGGTTGAAAGAGAACAGGATCAATTGCGCCAAGGTGAAACTTGTCGAGCGATTTCACTTCGACTGTAGATCGCAGGGATGTAATCATACGCCCCAGTATATCGACGTAGAGATCCGTCTCCATAACGTCTAGATTCGATAAAATCACTACGGCAATACCACTCAGATTCTTCACGTCAATAGTCGATCGCGAACGAAGCGTCTCAGAGCGGACCACTCCGTAATCGATCTCGAAGGATGTGGCTCCCTTGTTTTGACGAGCATCGTGCGCGGACGACCGTAGAAATCCAGATTCTAGGAGCTTGTCAATGATGACGTCCAAGACCTTGAAATAGCTCGCGGAGAACTTGAAGGAGAGCGTGGTAGAGGACGCCACGATGCGATACATAGAATTGACCGAATTGGATAGGAGCTCAATCCGACTTTGATTGATAAATGCAACTGTGAGTGTATTTATCTGCTTGATAATGGGATTCACAATGTTGACAAGGATCTGCAAAAATACAGTCTTGGAGTAAATCTGCGTTTGACTGGGATTGGCTTTGATCCACACAGAGCCGCAGTGATCTATCGGCATACTCAACGAGGAGCATTCTCGGTTGGGAAGGAAGGATATCACCATTACGCGATCATACATCATTCGCCGGTACGAACGACCCTGTCCAAGAGCGCTTCGCTCGTCGCGGTTCACACGGAATTGATCACGCTGTTGAAGCTTCCGTAGACGAACGCCGCGTTTGTCATCGTCGATCGTATAGATATCAACCGAAGCGATGTTTTCCAGCGTGGACATATTAAGATGTTGGAACAACCTCATCGTATCGATGCGGACTTGCATATCACCATGGCTTAAACTTAAAACGATACTGGTCGTGGTGGCAAGGAGTTCTTTGGAGTCAACCACGATTTCTTTCTCTTTGTTAAGATCCGCTATGAGCTTAGCTCGATTCGCATACTCACGAATAAGTTGAGTCTTGTCAAAGGCAAGGAATTCATGCTTGCTTTCCAATACACTCTCGTCGCCAAGGTACTGATTGAACACCGGCAGAGAAACAAGAGGAAAGAATGGACGAATGGCGTTGTTGTAGATCAACTTATATGAATCGGTATCACTGCGAGCAAGGAACTGCAGCTTGTCTTTCTTGTGAACAATCGAGTCGAGACTAACGGTTAGGGTTTAGGGTTTAGGATTTAGGATTTAGGAATTAGGTTTTAGGTTTTAGGTTTTAGGTTTTAGGTTTTAGGTTTTAGG
>JAADVC010000480.1:0-20200 GCA_023334575.1 Pythium volutum
AGAAATCACCAGCTGTTTTCTCTAATACAAAAATCAAGACAAGCATCATCTCTCTCAAACTGATCCAGACGATTTTCAATGTGTTCAATTCAAATGCGGCTAGCTCATTGGTTCAACCCTGTTCAGCCCTGGTAGGAATATGTCGATATCACAAAATAACAGGTCTTCAAACATCTAACAAACCGTGTCGAAAAATATGAAGGGGTTAAAAAGTTATGTGCAAAAACGTTTGAGGGTCCGAAACCTCTCGTAAACTGGCCATTTACGTTAATGCAAATTTTGCAGTCTGGGTTAGACAGGCAGTCACTTCTTCGTTCGATCGCGCCATTGCGCCGGCGTCCTCCACCTTCGTCATCCTTTCCATCTCAGTTTGTGGTGGTGTACTGCTTTGAACGCGGGACTCACTGCTTACAAGTTATATCTGGTGCTTCACTCTAGTGATGAGGACTCCCTCCTGAATGCCAATGCTGTGGCGCGGCTGTGTGGCTGCGTATGGAGATCAGAACTGAACTATATCGAGCTGAGTTGAGTGCGGTTGGTTGCACTCCCTTCAACTCAACCCACTTCTCGTCTGACCATATCGTCAGTTACTAGGTACGCATACAGTGTAGAAGGATCGTGAGTTCACACGGGAAAGCTCAGCCTCGCACAGGCACCATCGACATCTGGACAAAGAAACAGTGAATAGAGTTCAGAGCTGGTTGGATAAAGATCAGCCAGTTCCAGAAGACGACGCTCACTACCAATCTCCAGTGGGTCCCACGCTCAACTACCAATATCCAGTCGGGTTCACCGGACCCCAGTTCGAAGGCAACGTAAGAAGGCGTTCATTTCATTCCGTCTCACTTTTCATTTTAGCGACCGACCAACCATAACATCACTCCAGTCGTCCACGCCTCCCATCAGTATGAAGCTTTCCACGCTTGTCTTCGTTGCCGCAGTGGCACTCTTCTCGGTGCACAGCGACGCCGCCACGTGCGGGGACGGCCCAACGCCACCGCCAACGACAACGGTTCCGGCGACAACGGCTGCCAGCCACAACGGTTCCTGCGACGACGACGCCCGTCGTGACGCTGCCGCGTACGCCAAGCCCCTAAGGATCGCCGCGAGCGACAGTTCGTTTTTATGGCCGCTTTGGGTACGTGGCGACACGGACAACAAGGTCTACAAGTCAACTGCGATCGGTACAAAAGGCATCTTTCAGTCTTTTACATTTGCAAACGATATCCAAGGTTTTTTTTGGATACGATATCTTTCGCTTTTTTTTTAGTTGATTGCTGGGTGGGTCGGTAGTCGAAACAACACCCACGCAAAACTCGTCGGTAAATAGAGCCGACGGTTTGTTTGCGGCCGCCGTCTCCTCACTCATTTCGTACCACACGCTAGAGTGCATCGCACGCCTCATGGTCATGATTCAACCCAAGCCCACGCCACGTTTTGGAACTAAGCCGCAACATCACTACCAACACTGTCGGCGACGACTGGGCCATCGCCAATGGCGCCAGTCGTGACGCTACCCGAGATATTCCAAACGCACACGACCATGGACATGTTAACGGCGATCCTCAATTGTATCTGGTGTGGATGGAAGGGATGATCAGAGATCTGAGTCCCAGCGTTTGTAGCTAAGAATGAACCCAAGGTGATTCCGCGAGGCTCACATTCTTTGAAAAGCATAATTTAGGCGACGTAGGCACGACTCGAACCCAACGGTCGGAAACGCGTTTGAACCGACGCATATCTCAAGTTTAAAACCCCGCGTTGCTGTGTTTGCGCACGAGCCGTGGGTGCTAATCGAGACACTGGAATCCCGAGTCGCAAAGCAGGGTTACTTTCCTACCAGCTCCGGAGCTGGCACCACCAACAGCGAAAGCATGAGGCAGGCGCGATGGAAAAACTCAATGTTGCCCGCGTCGTCATCATGGCCTGCGTGACAGTTGGGGCTCCACGCGATGGCACATGGTGGCCAGCCGCGCCAGAGAGCCAAAGGGACAACGGTCGGCTGGGACCGTGGACCGGCGAGTCACGTCTCGATACGATTGCGGTCTTAGATTGTCGCGGTCTATCCCTATGGATGTTCTCTTTCACCTTGCGTAGCATCCTGACTGAACCATTGGACCTCATAACTCGATTTTTGGATGAACAGACGATCTGGGCCAGGTCCATGTCATGCCTTCGCGGTCCGCTCGGAACGCATGTGGCTTCCTTGTGACCCAACTTGTTACCGTGTGGCGACGCACGTGGTGCCGAGGCCTATATAAATTGTGTGGGAGAGAAAACCAAATTAGAATACACTTCAAAGTGTACCGAGTTGCGTCTCACTTGTGGAAAGAGACCCAACATATTCCAACCCCATGTGTCCAAACCAGCTTGGGATCAATGCTGGAGAGCTGTGTTCACTGGTCCCATGAGGCCAAGTCACCAGTGTTGCCATTCCTCCTTTTGAGAGCCATCGCAGAGGCGCCTCTCATTCCTCTCTCTCTCCAACATCGCCATGCAGTCTGAAGACTTTACGACGTTCAAGACACCCACGGGCGACGCGTCGAGTAGGACGGACAGCGTCGACGAGAGCGTGACGCAGTTTGTCGCCGGGGAGAACCACATGCTGTACGGGAGTCTCCGCAAGGGTGGCGCGGTCCAGTTCTTTTCGCGCGAGTGTGCGGGGCTGTGTGCGGCCGTCTTCTCGTCGCTCTTTTCGTACAACACGCTCCAGGGCATCACACGACCGATGCTCGCGACCCAGCTCAAGCTCACGCCGCAAGAACTCTATGCTGTCCAGCGGCTCGTCGAGCTGCCCATGGCGCTCAGCTTTCTCATCGGTATGATGTCGGACTGCCACCCGATCCTTGGCTTACGACGCAAGGCCTACATGGTCGTCGGTCTCACACTGAATGCCGTCGCGACACTGTTGCTGGGCGGCATCTCGCTCCACATCGAGGCCAAGGGCTTGGCCGTGCGTGACGGCCCACTCATTACGATCACGACTTTACTGACATCGGTCGCAAGCTTTGGCTGCATCATGACGTACATTTGCACGCACACGCGGGTCATTGAACTGTCCCAGCAAGAGCCGCTGACCGTGCGTGGTTCCATCCAGGCGAGCTACTTGATTTGCCGACGCCTGACGTCGATCGTCACGGGTATTTTCAGGTACGGATTGCTGGGCGACGAAATGGCAGCGCCACGCGCGACTATTTCAACGGCCGTGTTTCTCTCGGCCGTGGTCAGTGTGCTGCCGCTGCCGATCATTCTCACGTACTGGGACGAAGAACTCTATTCGCTTTCCATGCCCTTTCAAGCGCGTGGCAAGATTGTCTGGAAGGTCCTGCAGCAAAAGGCCGTGTGGCGCACGGTCGCGTTCATTGTCATCTTTTCGCTCTTCCTGTCCATCAAGTTTGTCGACGCGGGCAATGTGATTCGCGACTGGGCCGGTGCGACGACCGACAATACGCTCGTGCTGCGCGTGTGTATCGATTCGATTGTGCTGGTCGTGATCTGCACGTGGCGGTACGTGTTCATGAACCGCCCATGGCGAACATTCTTCATGTGGGCACCCGTGTTTCAGATCGTGCCGGCGCTGGTCGTGTCCGCACTGGTCGCGTACGATTTCAGCCGTAATCGGTACCTCTACCGTGGACTGATCTCGCTCACGTTTGTCTCGGACGCGCTGGTTGGGATCACGACGCTCGCGCCACTCACTGAGATTGTCCAGGAAGGTTCGGAAGGCGCGATCGTCGGACTCGTGCTGTCGCTGCAGCGGCTCATTTTGATCTACGTGAGCACGAACCAGCAGAGGCTTTTCCAGGGTGTTAACTTTTACACACAGGCCGAGGTCGACGCCGATGCCGCGCACGCTCGGGACACGGTGTTTCTCTCGCTCGTGCTCAACTTTGCGGTCAACGCACTGAGTGTGTTTGGGCTGCTTTTCCTGCCGACGCAAAAACTCGACGCACAGCAAATGCGCATGTTCGGCGGTTTTACCACGTTTGCGGCCTCGGGCATGGCCCTCTTTGGGTGCCTACTCTTTGTGTACTGCATGAGTGTTGGCATGCTCACGTTTATCCCCTCCACGGCGTGCTTGCGTATCGCTGGCGGGCCTGGTTGCTAAGAACAGTCTCACCGGCAGTCCCATCAAATATATACGTTCTCTTGTGTGACTGCAATACTTTAATACTAGTAGTGCCCGTGTTGCCCACGCTCACAAAAAGTAGCTTTGTACCCATGGGTGGAAATGTCCTGTCACAACTCGAAGTGAGCAGTCAGTTTTGCCTTGTGGTGGAGAATCTCCGGGCTGCGACAACCAGAAGCACGTCAGACGGTGCGCTCTGCTTGCGTAGGAGCCCACGAGTTTTTGTGGATGCCACAGTCCCCGTCGTGTGTCGGGCGTTAGCGGAGACTCTGGGGGGTTCAATAGTGTGCTTTCTATGTGCATGTAGGTGTTCTGCGACAAGGTGCGGATGATGATCCAACAGTGTGGAGCTTCCAGTAATCCTCGGCCTTTCTCCCGTTTTGAATCTGTGAGGACGACGCCCAAGCGGTCGAGTAGGGACTAAGGCGTATTCACTCGCATTCGTTGTGTCGTGAGTGTTGTTGGGCTCTGAGGTCGTGAGTCTCCCCGCTGGTTACTCGTCCATTCGCACTTTGCGTAACCTTCCTTGAAGTAACGCGGTTCTGCTACCTTCCTGTTTTGTACAGTACGGCATTCGACTGGACATGTGGAATGATGGGAGAAGTAAGCTTATTTCAGTTTCAGCACAGCATTTGCAATGTATGAACATGGATTCCGTTCGAATTTGGAACTGATCACCGACCCAGTTTCCAGCATTCGTCAGCATCCACCAAGGCCTCATTGCACTCCCTCTTCTCTCGGTGAAAGCAATACAACTTCAAGAAGAATCGGAACGTTAAATGGTCCGATGGGTACAATTGTAGCGATACTTAGTAGGTTCTTGTGGCGCATGGCGTGAGTCGACAATCCGCGAAACCATGTGACGGTTGGCCTTGTGGTTGTCGACCATACGCCGTCATCACGGACAATTAATTGGCTTCTTAGTGACTTACCGCATGTCGTACGTGGCGTCTGTCGCAAGCTCCGAGTCTATTTTAGTATTGACGCTAGACTTGATGGATTCTGTGGGAGAGAAACTAACTGGAAACCACTACGATTGTATGATTCCAAACTTCATTCGTGTGCAGAAAGTGACCTTCCCTCGGCAACCACATGCGTCAGCACCCAGCCAGCAGGAGCTGAAGCGAGCTATCAACACGGACATGAGACCGAGCCACGAACTACAGTCTCATTCCGCATCTCACGGTCTACTACAACAGTGCTCGTCTCGTAAAAGCAAGCATGCGTTCGGACGACTTTAGCTCGTTCAAGTCACCCGTGTCTTCGTTCTCGATCGGAAGCTTGACCGACAGCATCGACGAGAGTGTCGCGCGGTTTGACCAGAGCGCGACACGGTTTGTCGCCGGCGAGAACCACATGCTCTACGGGAGTCTCCGCAAGGGTGGCGCGGTCCAGTTCTTTTCGCGCGAGTGCGCTGGGCTCTGTGCCGCGACCTTTTCCTCGATCTTCTCGTACAACGCACTCCAGAGCATCACGCGTCCCTTGCTCGCGACCCAGCTCAAGCTCACACCACAAGAACTATCGGCGATCCAGAGACTCGTCGAATTGCCCATGGCACTCAGCTTCCTCGTCGGCATGCTGTCCGACTGTCGACCGATTCTTGGCCTGCGACGCAAGGCCTACATGGTCGTTGGCCTCTTGATGAACGCACTCGCGACCGTCGCGATCGGTGCGATCTCATTTCACATTGATTCCCACGGCACGGCAACGCGCAACGACGCTCTTCTCGTGGTGGTCGCGCTGCTCACGTCGGTCGCGAGCTTTGGCTGCAGTATGACGTATCTCTGTGTCCACACACGCACCATTGAGTTGTCCCAGCAAGAGCCACTACTCACGCGCGGGTCCATTCAAGCTAGTTATATGATCTGCCGACGCATCACATCGATTATCACGGCCGCGTTTACCTATGGGTTGCTTGGCGACGACCACGCCGCGCCAAACACGACCACCTCGACGGCAGCGTTTGTCTCGACCGCGATCAGTGTGCTGCCGCTGCCTGTCATTCTCAAGTACTGGGACGAGGAGCTCCTGTCGATGTCGGCGCCCTTTCGCACGCGGAGCAAGATCTTCTGGAAGATCATGCAGCAAAAGGCCGTGTGGCGTACGATTGGATTCGTCATGATGTTTTCGCTCTTCCTGGCCATCAAGTTTGCCGACTCGAGCCTCGTGATCCGCCAATGGGCAGGCGCTGCGGGCGACAACACGCTCGTCGTTCGTCTCATCTCCGAGTTTATCATGCTGGCGGTCGTCGTGGTCTGGCGTTACGTGTTCATGAACCGACTGTGGCGACTGTTCTTCATGTGGGCGCCCGTCTTCCAGATCGTGCCGGCATTGGTCGCCTCCGCCCTTGTCGCGTATAACGCCAGCCGCAGCCGCTATCTCTATCGCTCGCTGATCTCGCTCACAAATGTCTCGGACGCAGTCGTCAGTCTCGTCACACTGGTGCCACTCACCGAGATCGTCCAGGAAGGCTCCGAGGGTGCGACCGTCGGACTCGTGCTCTCGCTGCTGCGACTGATCCTCAGCTTTGTGACCACGAACCAGCAAGGACTCTTTCAAGGCGCAACCTTTTTCAACCAGGCCGAGGTCGCACTCGACACGTCGCACATTCACAATTCAGTCTTTCTGTCGCTGGTGCTCAACTACGGGATCAACTTGCTGAGTGTGTTTGGGCTGCTGCTGCTACCCAAGCAGAAACTCGAAGCCCAGCAAATGCGCATCTACGGCGACTTTACCAAGGTCGCGGCTATGGCGATGGTCGTCTTTGGGAGTCTGTTGTTGGCCTACTGCCTAGGCCTGGGCGTGCTCAGCTTCATCCCAGCGACGGCATGCTTGCGTATTGCCGGCGGCCCCGGGTGCTAAATGCATCAAATAGTTTTGTACTTGAAGCAGTATGGATAAAAAATGTATTGATACAAGCTTGCTTCATAAAATGTAGCCATAATTGCTGGGTGCTGACTTTATTGCCACCTTGTGGACCGGCTCTAATCCGAATCTCCACCCCGATCTGGTCCAGATCAGGGTGGAGATTCAGATATCGGGGTGGAGATTCCAGATTCTGGATGGTTTTATAACATGGATGATGCCAATTTTGACCACTTTCCATGTCAAAATATCTTCCGTGATCTCTGCACTAGACTCCGCGGCTACGGATCCAGGATGCACGCACCGAGTCTAGTTAGTTGTTCCAAAACGGAATCATATCTCTATCTAAATTAATTCTAACGTTAGGGGAAGAGCAACACGACCCAAAGCGCTTAGGGACGACAGCCCGGTCCGCCGACGATGCGCGCACAGGACGTCTTGGGGATGAACGTCATTGTGTTGATGGTCATCGAGTAGACGAAAAGCACGGCCGCAAACACGACAATCGCCGACGACGCAATCTTGGTAAAGCCGCCGTACATGCGCATTTGCTGCGCGTCGAGCTTTTGCGTCGGCAAGAAGAGCAGCCCGACCATTGCGAGTGCGTTGAGACCGTAGTTGAGAATGAGTGAGAGATAGACGTCGGTATGGGACCCACGCGTGTCGAGCTTGGCGGCATCGGCCGAGAAAAAGTTGTCGCCACGGAAAAGCCCCTGCTGGTTCGTGCTCACGAAAATGCCAATGAGCCGCTGCAGCGTGAGCACGAGTCCGAAGGTCACGCCCTCGGATCCTTCTTGCACAATCTCGGTCACGGGCACGAGATTCGTGAGCACATTGATGCCGTCGGCAATGGTCGTGAGCGAGTTCATGGCACGGTACAGGTACCGGTTGCGGTTCACGTCATATGCGACGACGCCCGAGATGATCAACACGGGCACGACCTGGAAAAACGGCGCGAGCGCAAAGAACGACCGCCACGGACGGTTCATAAACACGTACCGCCACGCGGCCAGCACGAGCAGGATGGTCACGTCGGCAAGCATGCGCAGGAAGAACGCGTCGTCCTTTTCAGCTTTTGCCCACGCGCGCACGACGTTGGCCGAGTCGACGAACCGCACGCTCAAAAACATGGTAAAAAACGCGACAAACATGAGCGTGCGCCACACGGCCTTTTGCTGCATAATCTTCCAAAAGATCTTGCCGCGCACAGTGATCGACACGGGCAGCGAGTAGCGTTCTTCGTCCCAGTACCGCACAATGAGCGGCAGCGGCAAGATGCAAATGAACGTCGCGAGAAAGAGCGCGTTCGAGAGCGAGACCTTGGCCGACTCGCCCTCGGCTAGTGACGTGCGTGTCGTCATGGACGGCGACGTGCCAAGCACGAGGTAAGTGTACACGCTCGCACAAATGGACGAGAGCCGACGCACGATCACGTAGCTGGCCTGGATCGAGCCGCGCACGCCGAGCGGCTCTTGCTGCGACAGTTCAATAATGCGCGTATGGATACACAGGTACGTGATGATGCAGCCAAAGCTCGCCACGGCCGTGAACAAGAGCAAGAGCACGACAAGCGCACTATGGCGATGCACCGCGAGATCGAGCGCTTCAAAGTGGGCCGCGATAATGCCGATCGCGACCGTGCCCACGGCGTTGAGCACGAGTCCGATGAAAAAGTAGGCCTTGCGACGCAGCCCCAAGATTGGGTAGCAGTCCGAGAGTAGGCCAATGAACACGCTCAGTGCCATAGGCAACTCGACGAGCCGTTGCACAGCGATCTGCTGCGGCCGCGAGAGTTCGAGCTGCGTCGCCATGAGCGGCCGCGTGACGTTTTGCAATGCCGTGTAGGAAAACACGGACGAAAACGTCGCGGCAAAGAGCCCGGCGCAGTACCATGAGCAGCTCTTGACCGCGCCGCCCTTGCGGAGACTGCCGTAGAGCGCCTTGCTGTAGTGATGCTCGAGCGACAAGCTCTCGTCGTGCGAGTCGCTCGCGGCCGACGGCGACTCGGGCACGCCGTACCGCTTTTCACTGTCCTGGAGGCTGAGCATCGTGGTGTGGAAGACGCGCGGATTGGAAAATGAAAAACAACAATATGAGCCGTCTATCCGGAGGCGCATCCCCCCCAAAAGACCGATGAAGATGTTATCTATACGGCTTCGATGAGTCTCCCTCTCAAGGGATCCACCCACATTGAGCCTGTCGTAATTCTTCGTCCTGTGTGGCCACAGACGCTGGAAAGTCCCATCGTGGGTGTGCGCACTTGTTCGAACCGTCAATCCAGCTGGGTCTCAGTCAGATCTCTTGCTGCTTCTATCCAGTGTACTGTACGGCCACGCTCAGTCTGGGGACGTATAGTAACGGGGGATGGAGTGGCTGAGAAGTCCTTTCAGGTACATTACCATTAGGCGTATCTGGGTGCGCCAAACCCATTTCTGTGTGGCCGTCGTGTCGTGTGGCAGATGGCAAGTCGCACAAAAAATGATGGGAGCGAATGGGTACAACTTAATTTAGTACACTCCAGCAGACTTTTAGAAAAGTGGGCCAAAGCTGAGAGCGAGTGCCATGCTGCCCGCTCTGTAGAACTGTAAGGAATCGAGCAAAGCACGCGAGTCTATCTCGCTTTACGCAGTCACTGTATACGCTGCGCGAACCACATACAGTGATATGAAGAACACATCACGTCGTGCCTCGTCGGGCCATTATGGCAATAAAGTAATAATGCAAAAACGGCAGTGCGCTTGGTCTGGCACTGCTGCCAGCCTTCACCAGTTCTGTTGTCTCTCGTCTAAGCCCCGGACCAATATTACTGTATCACTCGAGCTGCGAGTTACGAGCCGGTTGTGTCGAGTACTTATGGTATCATTACATCTGTGTAGTCATGCGAGCGAAAGTGACCGACACAATTCTATCATTGAAGAATGCGGTTTCCAGTTTATCAGATCGACAGGGTTGCGGTGGGACGACTCCATTTCTCTAATAACACGCGGATCTGATAGGACTGACTGAAAATTCCAACGAATTCTACCAGCCTAGATCTGATCAAAATGTGTATAAACTCTGAGTGATCGTGATGCACGAGAAGAAAAACCTTGAGCACCAGAATCCTTGCGTTCTCTTGCCGGTGGGGGTCTACTCAGAAGAACACCACAAGCCTTTGGCGTATGTTTTAAGTGACTGTGAATACTGAGCCGATCAGCCAGGATTTGCAGACAGACAGAGAAGTGCAACCCCGTCTACTGATAGACTCAGCATTGTTGAGTCCATGGACATGCCGAGTCAGCATGTCCATGAGGCGATCACCAAGGTGCGCGGGTGATTCCTGCCTAATGGCCGTGTATCTAATTAAGATAGTTGCTCGAAATTGCATGACTCTTCGAGACCAATCCCCCAACTCTGTCGAGCACAAAACCTTGACCATGCAACCACGCACACGTGGCCGCCAAACGTGTGTCTCTGCTAGCAGCGATCTGGAGAAACGTCCACGTGGACAGCGGTGCGGCCGATCGCCGGTTCTACCGCTGCATCGAAACAGTATCGTGATAGGCTTTGCGCTGCGCTCCTACAGGCTTTGCAAAACAGCCCCTTCTGGTCCAACAGAACGCGCTGAAGCCCTCAGCGAGTGCCCCCAGCCTGAGGACACATTGAACCCTTCACGGTCGCCCCACATGAGCGCGTTCGTGCTGCTCCCACTGTGTCTCGCCAAGTTAAAAGCCCACGGCCACTAGTTTTCACTGCATCCTCTGAGAAGTTGAACCAGCTCACATTGCGGGCCGAAGCACTACTCTCTAGGTTCAGCTACATTGGTCACCTTCGCGTCGGCAATAAAATGCCACGGATGCGGTCGTTTTACCTGCTGTACTTTGGAGTTATTACAGTGAAGCAGGTTCCCAGCCAATGCACAAAACCATTGGTAGTATCAATTAGAAATTCATCGGACCACTCCGTTGGAACTTGAATTTTGTCACGAGTAGGACCTTGTGAATTGGGATCGGAAGCTCGGTCATGGCCCTAACGACCAGTGCTACCGCCGAACAACTAAGACTTGTATGTGGAATCGGCTGCCTGGTGCGCGAATACCTCGCCATCGGCTAACTTCAAGAAACAGCCACGTAGACTGCGCTGCGATGGATGCTAGTTCTACACAGACGTCGATACCATCGCGATTCCTTTGAACTTTGCAAAGTCTTGGGCACGCTTGGGCACATCGAAGACTTCATGGTCGGCAAACGAGAGCCCGACTCAGCGAGTCGCCCCAGATGAACGCCATCGTGCAGCTCCAGCTGAAATATTCATCCAGCTCGCTATTCGGGCGAAGGAGCTCGCCGTCCATTTTTCGAAGCAACCAGCCACGTACTTCAGATCCAGCGCATACCCACCGTTGGATCGATCTATTCCCAAAATAGGGGACTTGGCCATCATTTTTCGAGCCTTTTCGTGAGGTGAGTGTGCAGCTCCAACCTCTTATGATATATCTGAGAACATCTCACCCATTTACGATTCTCCAGCAACTTCAACATGAGACCAGGTGCTGTTCGTCTGGTCTCTTCTTGATTCTTCAGTGCGTTTCCAGGTTCCTCATTTCGCATCGGTCAGTGCAAATCCACAAACCCAATATGCTCGCAGCGCTTGGACGCCGACTGGCTTCGACGCCAATGCGCTCGGCCGGTCGCGCTATGTCGACAGAGACCGAAAAGGAAGCGAAAGGTAATCTCATACTGTCGGATGTGTTTATGTGGATTACTGACTTCCTATGAAAACAGCGCAAATGAAACGCTGGACCAGGATCTCAATCGCCATGCTCACGCTCTCGGGCGCGTACACGGCCGTCCAGTACTACGCGCACATAAACGAAGACCACGGCCATGAGCTGTACGGCGGCGAAGAGCCCAAGTACTCGTACCTGAAGATCCGCAACAAGCCGTACCCGTGGCACTACTCGAACTGTGACTTGCTGGATGTCCACTGCAAGCAACTTGCGCGGGCAGCCGAGGAAGCGCTCAAGAAGCAGTAAGCTTAACAGAAGTGGGAGTGCGTGAGGGCATTGTATACAATCACCATTTATCTAATTTCTTCGGCCAGGGCGAGCTTGCGATTTGGACTAGCTAATTAATGACTGTCTGTATCTCGCAATCCCTAAACGTTGGCCTCGGCCGATGTGATTCAGATCTACTAATCAAGCTCCGGATGAGTACGAGCTGCGTGCGCTCCTGGTCATCACCATGGGAGTAGGTTACTGCCGTGCCTGCAAAACTGCACGTCGACTGAGCAGAAATAATACTAGAAGCATAGCCCAAATTGACCCATAAAAGAGTTTATATTTTATTGGTAGCCATAGCGACCGTTGTATGGTGGCCGCAGGCGAGTGCGGCCAACACAGTGTCGAGGGCACCGTGGCAGGCGATTGTGTTGGCGTGCGTTGCCAGGGCCTTGGCAGTCGTTCTTGATTGCGGGCAGCAAGACGCAGCGTCGACACGGTAGCAAAAAGCTCCTGGCCTAAAAATGGCTCTACCGGGCGGCGTCACACTGCCAGGCTAGAAAACGCACAGGCACGGAACGGTAGCACGGCTAGGACTTGCACAACGACACGCAGCCCACAACTCTCTATATACACAAGCGTGAAACATGTCAATCACAAAGCGCACCAAACACTAATGAGGATAGAAGCCAACGCACCGAATGAAGCGAGTCGCCTGCGCACGAAATAAGCAGCCTGAGAACGAAGTTCACGAAACGGCCACGAAAAGCGCCTGGCCCAGAAACGGCTCCAACGTGCAACGGGAGACTGCGGTTCATTCCCTCGATCACTGGAAACAACGGCGCCTCGTTCCTGGCTGTTCACATGCACAAGCCCCGCCGGGGATGGCGAGGCTTGGACCGCAGAATCCGCAATGCGGGACACCCAGATCAATAGGATCAGGTCGGTGGTTGAACATGTCTACCAGTACACGTTGTGGGAAAAGAAGTCGACTTGTGGTTGCACACTCCAAACTGCCAAATGAATTGCAAAATGAATTGTACACAGAATTGAGCTGCGCACGAGCAATTCGAAAAGAAAGAATTGAACCAGTCATCAACTTCAACTTCAACTTGGAGCAACGGGACATGGTTCTGATACAGTACCCATTGTGCCTGACGCTCAATGGCGCTAGTTTAAAAGAATTCAACATCATTGTTTTTGTCCACCTAGATACAGTACTCTTCCTCTTGCCATTGAGTCGTTTCCCAGGCCCATCTGCGTCGGCAGTCGAGCAGAGAACACCGTATACACCGTATGCTTCGGTCGCAGCGAGTGACTAGACTCGCGTTCCACTTGGTAATCTTGTCGAGCGAATACAATCCCACAGTCGCCGTACACTGCGCCTTCAAATCACTCACCGATGCGATTGCTGTACTGTACTGTATCGTAATACCGTAGTATTACGAAGTAATGAATCAAAGCGCTGCCCACATTGTGAAGATCCGTGAGAACTGATCGAAGGGCAAAGACCGAGGTGGGAGCGTTTACATTGTAAACGCTCCCACCTCGGTCTTTGCCCTCGGTCTTTGTGATGTCCACACCATAAAGACTCTCAACGTGCGACGCAGTCGTCTTCTCTTTCTTTTCTTCTCGCCGTTCGGCGCCATGGCGACAGAAACTCACTAGGAAGCCAAAGGTCGGGGTGTGGTCTACTACTACTACTAGTAACGGACTTGGATGCTTCATGGCGAGGGCACAAAAGATGAACCAAGATCTCAACCGCAAAGAAATGAGCTCGATGGCACCGAAAGGTCCAAGTCCTCAAACCTCAAGATCAGTTGGGAGCAGCTCGCGTGCGCTGCTGAGGAAACGTCATAGTACAGAAAGAAATACAGCATGGCGTTGACCATCAAATGCGTATATTTGTAGTCATCGCACCCGTTGTACGAACGCCGCGGGGTGTAGCTGCGCACCAGTGTCGAGGGCATCATGGCGGGCGGTTGGCCAACATTGCCGGGCCTTTGCAGTCCTTCTTTATTAATAGTACGCACAGGAAGACGCCGACACGGAACGGCAGCTCCAAGTTCCTGGCCAAAACAATTGGCTCCACCGCGCGGCATCCACTACCAGCGTAGAAGCGCAGAGGCGCGCGACGCCCAACTCTCTCTAAACAAAAAAAAGCATAAGCATGATATGAGGCGACGTTCACACCAGCCTTGTCGGAGGCGTTTAGAACGAACGCACGATGATACACAAGAGCGCCTACGCACGATGTATTATACAGCGCAAGGAATTACGCGACGGTCACGAAGGGTGCCTGGCCCAGAACGGCTCCACACGAGCGTCGTTGCGTTGCGTTCCATTCCCTCGATCACTGGAGACAAACGGTGTGCCGAATGGAGGAACGAGATTCGGGTCGTCCCGTGCACAAGCCCCGCCAGGACCGGCGAGGCTTGGACTGCCGATTTCGCAATGAAGATCCTGCCTGACGGCAACAAAGATACCATCCGTGGCGAAAATGAACCGTTGTGGTGGTAGCCCAAATGAATTGTAATGAATTGAAAGAACTCACCACCAATTCAAGAATGAAGGGAAGATGAACCGCCAACTTCAACTTGACCGTGCAGTATCCATGGACCAGCTATTAATATGCCACGATCGGAGAGTGACCTACTGTACGTGCGATGCGTTATGGAAGTATGAGCGGATTTTTTCAAGATCCGAGACAAGCCGTACTCGGGTCACGACTCGATCTGCGACTACGGAAAATGGTAGCTGGACTTTCACTGCAAGCAGCTCAAACCGGTGGAAAGCCCGAGGAGGAGGCGCTCATAAACCACATAAAATACCGGCAGAAGTCTCTTATGCCATTAAATACGATCACAATTGAGGTAATAGTACGTCCTATGTCCTACGAAATCGTCCTCTTATCGCACCCCTGGCCGCCGACGAGCCGGAAGCACGAAACGCTCGGCACAAACGACATGACGTTGATTGTGGTCGAGTACAAAAAGAGCGCGACACAAAACACGACGATCGCAGAGCTCGCGGCCTTGGTAAAGCCGCCATACATGCGTAGCTGCTGCGCGTCGAGCTTTTGGCTTGGCAGGAAAAAGAGCCCCAACAGCGCGAGCGCGTTGATACCATAGATGAATACGGACGCCCACACAATCCCTTCGCGGCCGGCCGACGAGTCAGCCTTGACTGCGTCCACGTCGTAAAACATGTCCCCGCGGAAAAGCCCCTGCGCGTTTGTGCTCACGAAGATCTGGATCAGCCGCTGCAACGACAGCGTGAGTCCGACGGTCGCGCCTTCTGAGCCTTCTTGGATGATTTCAATCAGCGGCACGATCGGATTCAGCGCGAGGACCGCGTCCGCAACGTTCGCGAGCGTCGTGATGCTGCGGTACAGGTATCGGTCCCGGCTTACGTTCATGGCGACAATGATATTTGCGACCAAATTCGGCACAATCTGGAGCACCGGACCAAGGCTGTAAAACTGCGGCCACCTCGTGTTCATAAAGAAGAGCCGCCAGACTATGTACGTCAAGATCGCAACACCGTCGGCGATGCTGCGCGTGAGCTGGTAGTTGTCGTCGTAGGAACCGGCCCATCGCTTGACGGCGTTTGTCGTGTCGTTGATGCGCATGGTCAGGAAAAAGGCGAAAATCACGATAAACATGAGCACGCGCCACACGGCCTTTTGCTGCATAATCTTCCAAAAGATTTTGCCGCGCACGTGAAGCGTCGTCGACAAGTTGTAGTGTTCTTCTTTCCAGTACCGCAAAACGATGGGCAGGGGCGCGGCACACACAAATGCCAACACGAAGAGCGCCGTCGAGAACGCCAGCCGCGGCTCCTGCTTGCCGAACAGCGACCCGGTCGGACCGAGCGCGAGGATCGAATAGCCGGCCGCCACAAAACTGACGAGGCGACGGAAAATGAGGTACTCGGCAATGATCGCACCGCGCTTGCGCAGCGGCTCGCGCTGCGACAATTCGATCGTGCGCGTGTGGACGCAGAGGTACGTGATGATGCAGCCAAAGCTCGCGAGCGAGATGAGCACGAGCGCGAGCACGACCAGCCAGCCGGCCGGTTTGGTGTGGATACTGAGCGTTTCGATGTACATGGAAATGCCACCCAACGCCAAGATGCTCACGGCGTGCATGACGAGGCCCACGACCATGTACCCTTTGCGGCGTAACCCCATGAGCGGGTACCCGTCCGTGAGCAAGCCCACGAAAAAGCTGAGCGCCATGGGTAATTCGATGAGCCGCTGCACCGCGACGACTTGCTGGGGCGTGAGCTGGAGCCGTAATGCGATGTACTGCCGCACGACACTTTGCAGTCCCGAGTAGGCAAGCACGGACGAAAACGTCGCGGCCAAAAGCCCGAAGCAGTACCACGAAAAGAACGTCACGACCGAGCCCTTGCGCAGACTGCCGTACATTTCGTAGTTGTAGAACTGCTCGCCGGCGACAAACCGCTGGGTCTGGAGATCATTGTTATCCGACGAGCGGTCGTCGCCGTCGCTCGCGGGGCCACCCGACATGGCAAACATGTAGCGCTGCGATTGGTTTGGTTGGTGCGTCGTCGACCGCGTCGGCGAATAGAACGTGTTGAATCCGACGTGGACCACGGGCGGCGCGCCATGGCGCGACGTGGACGGCGTCTCATTCATGTCGCTACGCACAAAGCTCGGGTGCGAGTCGGCGAGAGATTGCTGTGTGGCGATGGCGCTCGCTTTGCTCTGAAACGGATGCATGGACCCCTCGGATCTTCGACGGGAAATCTAAGGTGCGGAAACTGCGGGAGGGAGAAGCGGCGAGTGGCTGACTGACTCCTGACCACCATTGCCGAAAGTGTACTATAGTCTACGCAGTCATTCATTCGCCGCGACCAGCGGCGTCGCGTCGTGATGGCCAAAGGAGATGAGCTTCTCATGGGTGGGCGGATCCATCCATCTCCTTTCCATAACCAGATGTCAATAAAACGACCATCACTCTTCATGGAACATTCCACGAGGTCAACCCTCCTTTTCGAACGTTTTTCAAGTGTCGAAGGAAGGAGGGGCGACAGTATGTCGCAAAACTTCAGCTGGTTTCCCAAAGACCGTGCACGTTTGCAAAAGCCGACGCAATCCTGGAATCTAAAGCTTTGCCACAGGAAGCGTTGGCTTTGGCTATATGATGTGGTTGAAGAGCCCTCCGCTCTTGTGGATGGGAGGGCAACGTCCCTCAAGCGCGTTGCAGACGAGGTTTGCAGTGCAAAGGCAGTTCTGTATCATATTCATCATGTTATTCCCTCGCGTTTTCAGAAACACGAATCTCGCCATCAAAAACAAAGAGGCCAGTTTCGTTTTCGAACCTCAGAAAACCCAGGAGCCTACGAGTTCTAAAAAAACAGGACATCGTCTTTTGCAGACGTGGCCGTTTCGCGTCTGTCTGATAGAGTTGACCCCCCGATGACAGACGGCGCGTGATCCAAGGGGGGTTGTTTATCGATACAATTCCCCCCTTTGGTGGTGTTGAAATACTACCGTGTAAGCTGCTGGGGGCAACGCAATCTTCAAACGGCTCTAGATTAGAAACGCTCTTCTGTCTTTTCGCCGTGAGCTGCTGGTCGCGATTGCGTCCCACGCACTGGACCCCCAACGGGGGCAAAGCCTCGGAGGCATGAGGGACCTGAACAGATTCTCTATGGAGTCCATCAGCTCATATCAGCGGCGGTACAGTACTGCCCCTTCCAGCTTGAGAAGCCTCAAGAAAATAGAGACCTGCAAACAAGCCACCCCTTCCTCCAAGTGTATGAAGGCTGCATGACTGTGTGTAGCGCACTAGATTGTCCCAAGTCTGTGTAGCGTTCAACGTTCAGCGCCTCCAGTGAAAGCCAGCGTCCCTTTTCTTTTTCTGACTTTCTGCGTGACTGCCAGATTGGTACACTGTAGGTGAGGCCCACAAGATGTTCATGGTCCAGCGCCACTTGACCCGTACAGTGTACTGAATCGATTTGGTGACCTTCGTTACATACTATGTAGCCCCGAAACGGACTGTAGTAGGCTCAGACGCACGGCCTCCCTCTCCGAGGGCCTCCCTTTCGAGAAGGGAGACCGTGCGTCTGAGCCTATTATTATATATTATAAAAACTTATACGTAACAATAACGAAGGTCCGAGAAAGTCTCGAGACTGCTGTGGGACTCTCACGCTCCCGTGGGCTTCTGTCAGTGACAGGAGTCGTCGTTTCTGCTAAACGGGCAACACCAAGTGCGTGAAGGAAAGGACGCTTGCTTGGCCACTGGGGGAGACAGTCCCACTGGACGGGCCGTCGCCGAAAAAGCTGAGATCTGTGATGAAAAACTGAGTTTTTCGATCCTTTTCGATTGTCGCGATGTGCAGGCATTGCGCGAGACGCTGTCTGTTGGTGAAAGCTTCATGCGGTGGGTAAGACGGAACGGGAGGATACAGTACTTCCCATCCGTTCCATTCAACACGGCACCCCGAGAAGAGTATATTTCCCATCCGTTCCATTCAACACGATTCAGTATGACAATTGTGGACGATCACTGGTGGTTAGTGAGGACAAGTGAGGTTCCATTTACTCTTTTTTAAATTACGGGAAGCTAGCGTCGGCAGCAAGAAAGGGGTCTTACTTACACCCCGAGCCACCGGCAATCTTGTAGCACGACAGACTCGGCACGAACGTCAAGAGGTTAATGGCCATCGAGTAGCCTAGGAAGACGGCCGAGAACACGACAATGACGGCACTCGCAGCCTTGGTAAAGCCGCCGTACATGCGAAGCTGCTGCGCATCCAGCTTTTGCGTGGGCAAGAAAATGAGCCCAAAGATGGCGAGACAGTTGATACCGTAGCTCAGAATCAGCGACAAGAACACGTCCGTGCGCACGCCCGTGCCGAACGCGGCCACGGTCTTGGGGTCGTAAAAGTTGGAGCCCTGGAAAAGACCGGCGGCGTTCGTGCTCACAAAGATGGACGACACGCGCTGCAGCGACAGCGTGAGTCCGACTGTCGCGCCCTCGGATCCTTCCTGGATGATCTCTGTGAGCGGCACGACGTTGTTGAGGAACGTGATGCCGTCCGAGACGTATGGCAGCACCTGGAGCACGCGGTACACGTAGCGGTTGCGGCACCAGTCGAACGCGACAAGCGCCGACGACACGAGCTGCGGCACGATGAGCATCACGGGTGCCCAGGCAAAGTACCCACGCCAGAGGCTGTTGAGGAAAAAGTGTTTCCACGCGAGAATCGTGAGGATCATGACGACGTCACGGATCGCCGTCAAGAGCAGATTGTTGTCGTTCGCAGCCTGGCCCGCCCAGCCGCGGATGACGTTGCTCGAGTCGTTGAATTTCACGGTCAAAAACATGCCAAAGATGATGATGAACATGAGGATACGCCACACGGCCTTTTGCTGCATGATCTTCCAAAAGATTTGCGCGCGCACCTTGAGCGTCGTGGGCAGCGAGTAGTGTTCCTCGCGCCAGTAGCGGAGAATCACGGGCAGCGGCAGCACACAAATGAGCGCGAGCAGCAGCATCGAGTTCGAAAAGCTCACTTTGGGCGTCGCGCCCGTGCCGATCGTGAGAAAGTTGAACAGGTTGGACGTCATGGATGTGTAACGACGAAAGATGAGGTAGTCGGCCTGGATCATGCCACGGTTGCGCAGCGACTCGCGCTGCGACAACTCAATGATGCGCGTGTGGACGCACATGTACGTGATGATGCAGCCGCAACTGGCGAGCCCGATGAACGCAATGGCCGTGACCATGAGCGCTTCGCTCCGCTCGGCGGGCTTTTGGCCTTCAAAGTGGGCACTCAGTGCCGCGACGATGAGCACGCTGATGGCGTTGACAATGAGCCCGACGATCATGTACCCTTTGCGACGCAGCCCCATGATCGGGTAGCAATCCGAGATGAGACCGACAAAGACACTGAGCGTCATGGGCAGTTCGATGAGCCGCTGCACGGACGTGTTTTCCTGCTTGGTCAAGTTGAGCTGCACGGTCATGAGCTGACGGATCACACCCGAGAGCGTCTGGTACGAGAACGCCGACGAGTAGGTCGCGGCAATGAGCCCGAGACACTCCATGCTGTAGAACGAGACGGCACCGCCCTTGCGGAGACTGCCGTACATTTCGTAGTTGTAGAACTGCTCGCCGGCAACGTAGCGTGGGTTGGCCGGGTCGTCGTCCGAGTACATGCTGAGCTGCTCTCGGTTTGGTGAGTCGTGC
>JAADVC010000481.1:0-20194 GCA_023334575.1 Pythium volutum
GCAACAACTCCAACTGCAACAGCAATTACAGCAGCAGCAACAGCAACAACAGCAGCAACAGGCTCAACAGCGAGCCCAGGAGCAAGCGCAAGCCAAGGCTACGACCCAGCCACGCCCCCAACAGGCGGCAGCGCAGCCGACAAGCGCTAGATTCCCCATGCCATCCCAAGAAGTCCAGCCGCAGCATCAGATGCGGCATGCCGCACCGCAGGCACCTGTGGAACCGCCAAAGCAGCAGCGCCCTAAGGCGGAGCAACAGCGCAAGAATCAGCGCGCTCAGCAGCAGCAAGCACGCGACGACGCGCAGCAACAGCAGCCTCTTCCGCATGCGTTCCAAATGCCGCAGTCCCACCAGACGCGTCAACCGCAAGCCCAAAGCGTGCCCCGCACTCACCAAGTCTCCCCCGTGCGAGACCCGTTCCCACAATTGCCAGTGCCAACGCAAGCAAGGCCGAGTGCGTCGCAAAGCTTTAGCGCGCTAAGTGAGACGCACCAACCAACCGAATTTGGCCACCAGCGCCACCACGCGGGTCTCCCATCCACCGAGACTCAGTCGCAGCATGGATTCCAGCAGCAGCAGCAACAACAGCAATTCCAACGATTTCAGCAACAACAGCAGCAGCAACAACAGCAGCAACAGCATGCTGGTATGTTGCACGGCTCAAGCCACCGTGCGACTGGAGCGAGTGCGGCGAGCCACCCACTCTTTGGCGACATGCCCAAGCCGCCGTCCATGACGTCAAGCAGTATCCCGACGCCACAAGAACTGTTTGGAAGCCACAGCCAGTCGCACTCGTCGGACGACGGATTGGGGATCCCACCGTCATCGCGTTCGCAGCCAGTCGCGGCCCGTCAGGCACAGCAGCAGCAGCAACAGCACTCGTTCCAGCAGCAGCAGCAGATGCTGCACCACTCGCACCATTTGAATCCAGCGACTAGCATGGGTCAGCAGCAACACCACGCGCAGTCCCATGCACTGGCGTCGGTCGGCTCGATGGGCACACAGTTTACCGATCCAACTTCGATGCGGTCGACGTTCTTGCCGTCGACAAACGATGCCCGCGCGACCAACGCCGGCAACGCGTTCGCTTACGGGGATGCGGCTGTTCAGCAGCACCAGGCCCACATGATGCACCACGCCCACAACGACGTCTTTGCGTCGCACCTTGGCGGTGCCCACCAACAACAACACCAGCAACAGCAGCAGGCGCCGTCAATGCACCACCTCTTTCAGAGCGACGTAGGCGTCGGTGCACGCTCGAACTCGGCCGATTTCCAGGCGCAATTCAACAGCCGCCTCTTCCGCGACCCGACCACGGACAACCAAATGAACCACCCAGGCATGGACGGCGCGCCCGACATGTCCGAGTGGTGAGTGCAATGAAGAACACGAGGTACGGTAGTGTCTGTCTATCGACCTCGTCTGATAGTAGTATGTGCATATGGGAAGTCGAGTGCTATTTGTGTGTGTTTGCGTTTTTTTTCCATTTGGTGAATTTTTATAAATTACCCCATTCCTAGGCCGACACTGACCGCGCGACGACCGCCATTTGCTGGTGCAGCCTCGCATCGGCGCGGCGGTGGGCCTCGGAGGCGCGCGCGACGTCTTGCTCGACCTCACTGAGCCACTGGTTGATGAGCTCGAGCTTTTGGATCACGATGCGATGGAGCAGCACGACCACGTTCTCGGCCGCGTGGAGCTTGCGCGTTCCTTCGACCGACAGCGACGACTTGCGATCATAGTTGACGCGCGCGCGCTTGGCAAAGTCCGTGATGGCCTGCGGGAATTTGGGCGGCCGCACGCTGACCAGGTCTGGCGCGTACGTGCGGTATCGCCGCTGGGCCTCGGGCTGGAGCACGTGGGACGCGGCCTCAATTTGGTGGCTGGCTTCGACCGCCATGAGGTACGGACCCGTGACAAACTCCTTGAGTGTGCCGGCATAGGTCGGCGCAAGCAAAATCGCGAGTGCGTTCTGAAGGTTGCGCAGCGCGTCGCGGTACATGGCCGCGCACCGCTCAACCTGCTGCTGGATCGACTCGGACGCGCGGATCTCGGACACATACATGGCGATCCGCGTGCCGAGCTGCTGCGTCTCTGGCACTGGCAGTGTCTGCAGCAGCGTGCCAACGATCGACTGGCGCTCGTGCTCGAGCTCATCGATGCGCAACGCGACCTGCGCGGCATCAGACAAGGCCGACGACGGCGATGACGGCGACGGTCCAGCACTCATGTCAAGACCCGGACCGCGGCTGCTGGCAAGCTCCCGGCTGCTCGAAAAGCCGCGACTGCTGCTCAAGCCGCGGCTACTACTAAAGCCGCGAATGCTGCTGCTAAAGCCTTGACTGCTGCTGAATCCACGGCTGCTGCTAAAGCCACGGCTACTGCCAAAGCCGCGACTGCTGCCAAAGCCCAAGCGGCTGCTGCCGAGGTCGCTCTCGACGATCGTGTGGCGCCGCGCCTCGAGCAGCGTGTCCGACTTGCGCTCGAGCTGCTGGAGCTCGCGCTCGACCTTGGCCGACTCGGTCATGCGTTTCCAAAGCGTCTCCTTGAGCGACTCGACCTTGTGCTCGCGGTTAAACTGAAAGTACCGACGGAACGAACTGCGCTCGTGGCGGTCAATCTTGTCGAGCAGCTCGCGCTGCGACTGGACCATGGCGCTCGAGTGGCGCTGCGCGCGCTTGAGCTGCGCCTGCACGGTTTCGATTTCGCGCGTCTCGGGCAGCGCCGTCGAGACCCGCGTGAGGCGGTCGAGCTCCGAGGTCACGTCCTCGAGCTTGACAAACAGGCCGCGATCAAAGCCGACAGAGCTGCTGGTGCGCGAGGCGGCCGACGCCGACGACGCGGCGGGCGACGCCACGGATTGCGCCGACACGGACGACTGTGAGGACGGCGCCTTGGCGCTCTTGAGCATGCTGCGCGACAGCATCCTCGTCTCCGTGTCGTCGTCGAGAGGCTCGCGCTCGGGATCGCTGTCTTCCAAAGGGTCTTGTCGAGTCGACGCCGAGACAGAGACTGAGGTACTACTGCTGGGAGCTGGGACGCCGCTCCCTGCGTCCTTGTCGTCGCCACGCGGGGACGACGCGGCGGCGGCCGCTGCTGCAGAGACGGGCGAGCCCGTGGACGGCGGCATCAGCACGGGCGACGGTGAGTAGTGGGGAGTGGGCACACCTAGCTGAGACTTTCGTCGTCGGGACGAGCGGATTCCCGGCGGAGACTGTCGTTTTTTAGACTGCGAGTCTAAAGTTTAGACGCTTCTGATGTCTTTTAGACCCGGCAGCCGGGATCACCCTGGAAAAAGCGAAGCGCGCCAAACAAAGGCGTGACTCGCGGTGCACGTGGGGCACGCGACTGACTGGTTGAGTCGACTGGTTGTACATAAAAAACCCTACTGGGTTACTCACGTACTGAAAAACCTAAAAGTACAGTTGCTCCCCCTATGAGCCAATCAGATCACAGAGAACACGGATCCGACAGTGCATTGGAAACGCAAACGGTCCGTAATGAAATCATTCGATAAAAATAAAACCTTAACGACAACACAACAAAAAAGAAAACGAAGAGTGGCATGGCACTTTCATGAGTGATGCCAAGGTGCGCAAATCTGCGACGTGTGCAGGAGCACACATTTTGCGGCGCATCCCTCAAGCGCCGCTCCGATGAACCGAGCCGGCGACGCTGCCGCGGCCGAGCCATCGCCTCGGGATCCTCACGAATTGGGACGAGAAGTGGATGATGACACGCAACAACTAGATGCCTCGGCGATTGAAGAGGATCGGCTGCAAGACCCCGACGACCAGAGCAATGGCTCGATCGCCAGCGGAGCCAAGAGCAAGAAGCACAAGAAGAAGAGCAAAACGCACAAGGCGACAAGCGCTCTTGCCATAGCGCTGGGCTCTGCCACGGATAGAATGCACCAGTTGCACTTCGACAAAACTGAAGGATCCGAGCCCAGCAAGGAGCTGGACCGGATCGAATTGCTCGCCCGTGCGTTGGATGCTCTCAAGGAAGCCAGCAGCGCGTCCGATGCTGAGCGCGAGGCAAGCGCCAGATCGGCGCTCGCCGTGGTCGACATTCTCCGCCTAAGCGTCAAGCGCCACGTCACGACCATTGGGCTTCTCGACAGCTCGCCCACTGTACGACGCGATGCACTGGACGCGTCCCAAGCCGTCTTCTTGTTGAGCAAGTACCATCGGCAGCTGCCCGAGCCGCCACTTCGACCGCACCAGTTGCTGTGGCAGCGTGGCCCAAAAGAAGAGTCCATGTCATCGATCGAGAAGCTCCAGAAGCGAGCAGGGCCAACACTGGACTTCATGGAGTTTCTCACGTTTGCAGCCAACACGGCACGCGTGCTGAGTGCGGTTGGGCGCATCCCGCAAGCCAAAGAAGTCATGGAGCTCGTCGAACGTCGACTGCTCAAGATGAAGCAGCGGTCGCCGCTTTTCCGAGAATACGTTGGCTACTTTTTAGACGCGCGGCAAAGCGCCGGCATCGATCCAGCGAGCAACCCACTGACGCCCGAGGCAGAACACCAATTGGAGTGGTACGCCGGCGACAACAACATCTCGGACGAGATGACGCTGGTGCAGTTGGACATGCTCTTTGGCTATCCCGTCTACTTACGACTGGCCTGTGTCGAGTCGTTTGCGTCATCCGAGTTTGAGCGGTTCATTGATCTCATTGATGAGAAAAAGACGGCCGAGATGGACTGCGTCTGTGTGGATGGCTATGTCGCCGCCGGTGCCGAGACTGAAGTCAAGGCGACCGAGGTCTTTCAGTTTCTGTTTGAAGCCGCCAAAGAGAGCGGTCTCCACTTCCGCACGGAAGACACGATCCTCGCGACGGACAAGCTCGAACTGCTAGGGTTTGAGTTCTCAGCGACCGAGATTGTGGGTAAAGCATTGTGAAAAAAGATTCCCACGAGACGAACAAATATACGAACAAGTGCCTGTCAGTGAGAGGACCATTTTAGCCAGGTTCTCAAACGCGTTGGTTTGATGCGTGATGGTGATGGATGCCATTCGTCATGGTCCACAATAATTGCCCTCCCCAATAATTGGGCCTGGACATGAATCCCTTGTAGAATCTCAAACGAGGGATTTTTCGAGCATCCCACATTTTCGAAGATTCGCGCATTTCTCGTTTTCTCCCATCCACTCTCCGATGCCGCCGCGTTCGTCCTCGGGTCGGCGTCGCCGCTTCCCGAGGGACTCTACCGCCAGTACAAGCGATCGACCGACTTTGTCAAGCAATGGCTGCTGCGTGTGCGCGACAGCGGCGTTGGCGCCTCGGCCGCGGACGGCGACGAGCGCGAGCCGCTCAGTCTCTTTGAGCGCATCGTCACGGCCATTGCACGACGCTCACACCGTCGCAGCTGCAGCTCTGGCCGCGTGTGGTCGAGGCCTGCGAAATGGCGATCACGCTGCGTGCACGTGCGGCGCTGTTCTTCCCAACAGACACGGCCAGTGCCAACTCGCATGCGCATGTCATTACGCGGTTGCGCACGTGGCGCAAGACGCTGCAAGACTCGCTCCAGCCACTCGCGGAAGAAAGACAAGACGCCACGACTGACACTGCGAATGGTGCCAAGACGTTGGATTTTTCCAACTATTACGACGTGCTGTCGCTGCCCGACGACTACTTCCGGACGTGGATGACGCCGTGTGGACCACGCCAGAGTTGGCGTCCAGCGTCAAGCCGCTCACGTGTGCCGAGCGTGCGCGGCTCTTTGACGAGGCATTTACGGAAGATCTTAACGCTGAACTGGCCTGTCTCTTTATGGAGCTCGAGGAGCTTTCCGAGGCCGTGTACGCGGCCTACTATGACGTGAAACGTCAGAAAAAGACGCTGATTGAAGCCACATGCGTCGCCAAAATCGCCATTGACAGCGCCGCGTCGGTCATTGCCAAGCTGCAGCTCCGCTATCCGTCGATCCGTAATGCTCAAGACATGATGACCATGATCCAAGACCTCGTTCCGGAAAAAGCACTGACCAAACAACTCAAGACGGCCCTCAAGGCCTGTTGGCCCATGGACACCAAGAACAACAGCAAGAAGAAGAAGCACCACTATCAGTACGTGGCCGGCACGCTGCTGGTCGACGTGCTCTGGGTCGCGCGCGCGCTGCTGAGCTTTGTGCTCGTGATTCCGGCGACCGCCAACACGAAGCTCGTGGTCCGTGAGGGCTTTTTCGGCCACACGTACAGTGAAGAAGACACACCGCAGTATACGGCGCCCGACATGAGTTCGAAACCGGCCTTTCTCTCTCAGCAGCTCCCGCTTCTTTTCAACGCACTGCTCGCGAACCGTGCGAGTGGAATCCCGACCGAGACGAGTTCGTTCGCGGGCTGGTTTCTATCACAGTTTGATCGCTTGTTCACGTCGCGGACCGTGACGATCCACATGGTGTTTCTCTGTATCTGCTGGGTCCGCTCGGTCGCGGCGCTCCAAGGTGACGCTGGACTAGGACGCAATGCGAGCTTGACGATTCTCCACCGCTGGGATTTGGAAAAGAAGCTGAACGCGTCGATCCACAAAGGCGAAGTCCGCAAGGCCGACGCGACGCTCCACACGGAAATGGAAGGCGCGCTGGGCAATATGCAGGAAGGCGACAAGGCGCTCTCTCTCGTGCGCGCCAACCCCGTGCTTGCTGGCTTGATGCTGCTCGACCACCACTTTCGGTTCTTGCATCTCGGGACGGAATCGACGCTGGTCACGTCTCGCTTTCGCGCGTTTGGCCATTTGTACAGTGCGCTTTGTGATCGCCACCTTCTGCAAGCAATTCCGTTTGTGGACGATCTCCTCCAAGTCTATGAGCGTGCGCTGTTCACGCCGACGCGGGCGTCTGCTGCCCACGGGACGTTTTTCCGGACGTATCTTGTGAGTTCCCACTTGACGGACGCGGCCGTCGACGCCATGCTCCACCGTCGCGCGCCGCCACGGGAGTGATACGCTACGCGGGTACGAGAGCATTTCATATCAAGGAGCTTTCAAGTATCTTTCGCTTGCTTAAAGAGAACGACTATGGCGTGCTGCCACCCACGGCAATGCATGGCTCGTGGAAGACGCTGCTGGACAGTGTGTCGGAGCTGTGCGCGCAAGAGCTCTTTTACTCGCGCGTGCTGTCGCGGGATATGCTCCAGCTCAGCGACGACCTCACGGATCTCTTTGAAACTCTGTGTGATGCATGGGACGTCGCGAGCAGGCCAACGAGATTTTGGCCGACGGCATTCCGGGCCAACCGCATCAGTACGCCGTCAATCGCGCGTTGGAAGACGCCGTCATGGTGCCGTTATTGCCGTTGCTAGACTGTCTGAACCTGGACGGCACGACCCGCGTGGGCGCCGACACTTCGGACTTGCTACAGTCAGAGGGCGTGCGACGCTTGTTGGGCAGTGGCATTGGCGCCGATATGATCCAGCAGTCGGCGCGCCGCCCAAGTCGTTGCCACGACGTTTGGTCAGCGGGACCCCATGGAGCTGGAAACGCGATACTTTTGCTTGCCCGGGACGCCCGAGTGGTCGTCAATTGAGTTTGGCGACGCGTCAATCTATGGTGCTGAAGAGCGCGCGACCACGCAAGAAATGTTTCTCAAGCTATTGCCAATGATGGAGGAGAGTGAGACTGCGCTTGAAGGCCAACCGCTCGAGGAGCTCAAGAATCTCATTATCATCGACCCGGGCATTCTCGCGATCGTGACCAATGACGAGCTGTCAGTCTGCTCCACCATGCTGCGGCCGGTCCCGCGCGCGACCGCCGCCTTGTCGAGTTGATGCTTCAAATTGGCGCGCTCCATTTCCAGCCCAAGCACTGCCGCCACCGTCCCGCGCCCGGCCAGCTCCGGTCGATTGGCATGCCGGAGAGCCAGCTAATTAATATGCTGGCGGTCCGCTGTGCGGCCAAGCGAGGCCTTGTCGACATGGTGCGGCTGCTACTTGAGGCGGACCACCTGCGCGATTTGAATACGGTCACGTACCACACGAAAGAGTCGCTGGCCCACATTGCCGTCCGCCATGGCCACCGCCAACTGTATAATTTGCTGGACGCACTGGGCGCCGACATGCGACACAAGGACGCGGCGGGCAAGTACGTGTACGACCTCACGACGGACGCTTCGTGGAAGCGAAAGATGCTCGAGGTGGCGAATCTGCAGCGCAGTCAGGAAGAGAGAGCGCGCGCCCATCGAAGCCGCGACCCGCAATTGCGGCGAGACGGGGAAGCCGCGGCCCGCCAGATGCGAAGTGAGCTCGACGTGCAGCGCGATGCAGAGCGTGCGGCAGCGGCCGCTGTGCGGTCGACACGCCGACAGTTTGGACAGAACCGACCGCGAGTGGTCGAGGCGCCAGCGGAGACTGAGGCGCCTGCTGCTGCTGCTGCTGAATCCGCAAGTGCAAACGGTAGCAGCACCAAGAAGAAGAAGAAGACCAAGAAGACCAAGACGTCCAAGGTCTCTGCTGGCGATGCGGCTTCGGCGTTGGTCGAGCAAGTGCACGTAGGCGAAGGCGGCGACCGCGTTGAGCCGAATGCCGAAGCGGCCGTCGTTGCTAATGCTGCTGCTCCTGCGACTGTCGACCGCATTGAGCAACTCACGCGTGCACTGGAAGTATTGAAAGAAGGCAGCCCCGCTTCGGACGCAGACCGTTTGGCCAGTGTGAAACTAGCGCTTGGCATGGTCGACAAGTTGATCGCCAGTGTGGCGCGCTACGTCACGTCCAATACGCTGCTCGACACGTCGGATGCCAGGAGACGCGAGGCGCTGGACGCGTCGCACGCCGTTTTCCTGCTCAGCAAATACCATCGTCAGCTCCCCGAGCCACCGCTGCTTTTCCACGACGAGCTCGCCCGCACGCGTCACCGCCCACCGCGCCAACCAAAGTCGTCGTTGGCAAAGCTGCAGATGCGAGCGGGACCCGCACTGGAATTCACCGAGTTTTTGTCGTTTGCGGCCAACACGGCGCGCGTGCTCGCGGCCTGCCGTCGTGTGCCACAGGCCAAGGAAGTGCTGGATCTCGTGGAGCGCCGGCTGCTCAAGATGAAGCAGCGGTCGCCGTTGTTTCGAGACTATGTCAAGTTTTATCTGGAGGCACGCCACGCTGCGGGCTTTGATGAAGCGACGGCGCCATTGACACGGTAAGGTACACGCCAATTGGAGTGGTACAGGAGCGACCATGGCGTGCGAGATGAAACGACGCTGGTGCAATTGGATTTGCTTTACGGCTACAAGGGCTTTTTGCGCATGACGTGCAAGGAGCCATTCGCGTCGCCTCCATACGTGCACTTTCGTCGCTTGATGGACGAGGTCAAGACGGACGGCATGAGCTTTGTCTATGTGGATCAGTACTTTGCCGTGGGCGCCGTGACCATGGCCAAGGTGACGGAGGCGTTGGGCATGGTTCGGCTCGCCGAGCTGGCCAGCGGAGTCCACTTTCGTATGGAAGACTTGATGGCCTCGACGGAAACGCTCCAAGTGTGTGGCTTTGAGTTTTCCAAGACGGAGATTGTGCTCATGGCGTAGGCGAGAGACTGCGTTTGGCTACATTTTGAGATTTCTGACTGGCGAATATTTGTGTGGGGATCGGATCCAGTGAAATTTGGGTGTGTAATTTCTTATAAAGAGATTTCAATCCCATATAAGAGATCTCCCGCCAATAAGAGTGATGGTCTTGTCGAATTCAAAAAAAAAGTTGGGGGCGTTGGCGCGAAAACCCACTTGTGCCAACAGACAAAATCCAACAAGCCTTTTTTGGCCCACGCCAACACAAACGACCCAACTCTCCCTTTTCCGCCCCATCCCAAAGGGAAACCATGGACATGGTCGACGTCACCATGGCGCCCCATACGCCGCCGTTGGCGCGCGCTAGCGACGTCCCGAGCGACGCGACGTATGCCCACGACGGCGCGATCGACGCGCCGTGTCGCGCAGCGTCGGCCGAGGCCGAAAACATTGCCGTTTGCATCCGCGTGCGGCCGCTGAACGAGCGCGAAGTGCGCAACGAGGACGTCGCCGTGTTGCGCACGTTGCCGGCCATGCGGCTCATCTCGATCACGGAACCGGACGGCACGCCCCTGCCGGGCAAGCAGAACGTGTTCCAGTACGACCACATTTTCGACGAGCGCGCGTCGACGCGGGCCATGTACGAGCGCGTGGCGCAGCGCATTGTCAAGTCGTCGATTGACGGCATTAACGGCACGATCTTTGCGTACGGCCAGACGTCGTCGGGCAAGACGTACACCATGACGGGCACGGGCGGCGAGGCCCCGACCCCCATGCCACTGGTCCAGGACGACGACAGTGCCGCCGCCGCCGCGACCGTCATGGAGGCCAAGCGCGAGTCCATGGGCATTCTGCAACTCGCGGTCGAAGACATTTTCGCCTATATTGACGAGTGCACGGACCGCGACTTTTTGCTGCGCGTGTCGTTTGTGGAAATCTACAATGAAGTCGTCAAGGACCTGCTCAACCCGAGCGAAAAGGGCCACAACCTCAAGCTGCGCGAGGACCCGCGCAAGGGCGTGTACGTCGAGAGCAAGGAGATTTACGTCACGACCAACGACGCGCTGTTGGAGCACTTGCACGCCGGGAACCAGTGCCGCACGGTCGGCACGACGGCCATGAACGACAAGAGCTCGCGGTCCCACAGTATTTTCCGGATCGTGATTGAGAGCAAAGAAAAGTCCAAGTCCGAGCCACGCCAGTCCGAGGACGATGTCACGGGTGCCGTGCTGGTCGCGTCGCTCAATTTCGTTGACCTCGCCGGGTCCGAGAGCATGCGCCACACGGGCGCCGAAGGCACGCGGCAGCGCGAGGCCGGCAACATCAACAAGTCGCTGCTCACGCTGTCGCGCGTCATCAAGTCGCTCGCGAGCGCCGGCCAGCAGAACGCGCCGTTCCGCGACAGCAAGCTCACGCGGCTGCTGCAAAACTCGCTGGACGGCAACACGCGCACGCTGATCATCTGCTGTGTCACGCCGTCCGATCGGTACTTGGAAGAGACCAAGAGCACGCTCCAGTTTGCGGCCCGTGCCAAGACCATTAAGACCTCGGCGAGTGTGAACGAAGTGCTGGACGACCAGGCGCAGCTCAAGCGGCTCAAACGCGAGGTCCACGAGCTCAAGAAATTAGTCAACAGCGAAGCCTACAACGCACTCAAGGCCGAGAACGAAGCGCTCCAGAATGAACAGAGCAAGAACAAGGCCGAGATGGCGCGGCTGCTCGGGCTCATGCTCTCGAGTTCCAGTGCGAGTGCGGGCGGGCTCGCGTCGTCCCGCAACGTCAAGCCGCGCCATAAACGCTCACGAGAGACGTGGGCGCCCGGTGATTTCTCGGCCAACAAGGTGCACAAGTCGCTGCAGTCGGACTTTGGCGGTTCACCCAACCCGCAGCCGCGCAAGCGACTGGCCTTCGACGAGGCCAAGGAAAACGTGGACCCGCAGAACCTCCTGTCGGCGTTGAATGACGCGGACGACGACGACGACGATGAAGGCTCCGTTGCGACCCGACGCACTAGCAACAGTTCGTCGTCTCATAGCCGTGCCGTTGCTGAAGAACAGATTACGCAGCTTGTTGAGCTGTTGGAGAAGACTGTTTCTGGCGGAAAGCAGCCCCGGTTTGCCTTCGACGAGGAGCTCCCAGCTACAGAAGATCTCGACGCACGCGTCACTCGCCTTGTCGGAGACTGCGAGGCGCTCGCGTCGGTTGCTCGGCAGCACGAGCGACTTGCGGGCGACCACGAGATTCTCAAGATGGCCGCCGAGGAGTTGCAGATGCGTCTTCAGCTTTCCAAGGACCAAGAGAAGGAGGAGCTGGACAACACCAAGCAGCTTCTTGATCACGTTCGGCAAGAAGTCGCGGAAGCGCGCGAGGGCGAGCAACTAAAAGATGACGAGCGGAAGAAAGAAAAAGAGTCGTGGCTTCTCGACCGCAAGCAGATGGAATTGACCAC
Source organism: Pythium volutum (assembly GCA_023334575.1). NCBI lineage: Eukaryota > Oomycota > Peronosporomycetes > Pythiales > Pythiaceae > Pythium > Pythium volutum. The sequence goes on from JAADVC010000481.1 coordinate 11,941, forward strand.
TGCCGAACTGCACAGCCAGCTCGAGGCCATGAGCGGTCTTGGCGGCAGTCAAGACTTGGAGCAGTCACTGCGTGAACTGACGCATCGAAATGAAGTACTGAAAGAAGATCTCTCCCAGATGAAGCAAGCTACTGAAGACATGCAGCGCATTCACGATGAGAAAGTCGCTGGGATCGAGACCAGCTCGAAGCGTGAGATTGACGAGCTCTCCAGTCAGCTTCGAGATGCGTTTGGGGAGCTTGAAGAGCACAAGTTGGAAAAGGAAGATGAGATCGCGAAGCTGGAAGAAGAGCTGCTGTCAAAGTCAGACGAACTGGACCAAAAGCTCGTGGAATTTGCTGAACGTGAGACCAACCTTCTCCAAGAGCTCGAGAAGTTCAAACTGAACCAACGTGATACCGACACTGTGGCTGCGGAAGGAGAGTCGCTTGCGCAACGATGCGAGGAGCTTACTGGTGAGAACGAGCGTCTCACGTCGGAGCGATCGCACCTGATGGATGCCATCGTGGAACTCGAAGAGCAGCTCCAGCAGACCAACAAGAAGCATTCGGAGTTGGAAGAACGAGTCAGCTGCGTCACGGTGGAGAAGGACGAAGTCGCTGCCAAGCTCACAGCTCTGGAAGCCAAGTTTGAAGACCTCGAACGTGAACGCGACGCGGCTGTAGCGCAAATCAATGGAATTCGATCATCAATCGTGGAGCAGTCCTCGACGGGGATTGAGGAGCTGGAACGGGAGCTCGCACGTGCTCAAGCCAGCCTGCATGAAGCGGTAAACGATCAAGAGGCTGAGGCCAACCGGGCGGATGACGCCGTCCGCGAGCTCGAGAGCATCAAGCAAAACATGGCCGAGCTTGTGCAGCAGCACGCGCAGGCGATTCAAGATCTGTCTTCCGACGTTGCGCAGCGTGCTCCGCAGGAAAGTGAGTCATTGATCCACCGACTCACTGAGCTTGTGGCCGAGAGGGATGTCCAAATCAAACAGGCAGAAGCAGCGGCAGCCGAGGCGCGATCGTACAGGGACTTTTTGCAAGCGGAGATGGACGAGCTGAGCCAAAACGTGTCTGGGCTTGAGACGGCTAAAAGCCACTTCACGAATGAGAACGCCCACCTGCGACAGAAGCTTACTGAGCTCAACCATGAAATGCTCCAAGTACCAGAAACATTGGCAGGTGAGCTCGACCAGTTGACTGAACGCATCGAGTCGCTCCGCACCGAGCTGGATACCAAGGTCTCCCATGAGAAAATTTTGACGACCGAGATCAAGAAGCTCATGCATCGTACGGCTGACCAAGAATCTGAGCTAGCTGAGAGGAAGAGTGAAGTGGCTCGCCTCCAGGAAACGATCCAAGCGCTGGATGAAGAAAAGTCCGCATGGCTCCAAACGAGTGCGTGCAGTGACGAGCTTCAGGCCGAGCTTGTGCGTATGCGCGAAGAGCGATGGGGGCTCGCGACCAAGTGGGAGGAAAGTGAAGCGGCGCTCGGTAAGGAACGTCGTGAGTTGCAGCGCTTGGCAGCCGAACTCCAAGACCTTCAGGCTGACCACGATACCCTCGAAGATGAAAAGTACAAGTTGGCGGAAGCGCTGGCCGAGAAGCAGAGCAAGCTGCGCCAACTCTCGTCCGAACTCGACGCTACGCAGACGGAGAAGTCGGCATTGGAAGAGCTCGCATCAGAGTTGGAGACCAAGTTCGAGATTCTCTCGATCGCGAAGAACTCGCTGGATGAGTCGCTGCAAGCCGCGAGCGGCAGGGAGGCGGCTGCGCGGGAGAAGCTCGCACGTGTCGAAGAACAGCTTGCGGCTTCTAGAGACGCTCTCGTGGAGACGGAAACCGAATGGAAGACGCGCGCTCAGCAGGCCGAGCAGCAGTTCCGGCACCTCGAAGAGCAGCTTCGATCGGTGAGCGAGGAGCGCGCACGATTGGCGGAGCTCGCGGAACAATCCAATGTGGTGCAAGGTGAGATTGAACATCTCCGTAGTGCCAACAAGGCGTTGAAGGCCGAGAAGCAGCAGCTCGAACAACAAGTCGACTCGCGCGAGAGTCAGTGGGCGGAGCGCGTCGAAGAGGTGACGCGCAAGTCGCTTTTCGAGAACGCGAGTCTTCGTGTGCAGTGCCAGGAGGCGCAGGACGAGGTCAATGCGTTCAAGCAGTTTGCCGAAGGCCAGATCGCAGACCTGCGTGCGTGCATCGAACAGAACGATTTGGAAATGGCTGAAAGAAGCCGTATCGCCAAGCAGCGCGAGGCCTCGTTGCACCAGCACGTCGGCGAGCTCGAGGGCAAGTTGGGCGAGACGCAACGCCACGCTCGCGCGCTTGAGGCCACACTCAATGAAAAGGACGAAAACAGTCGCGAGCTCGTGGCGGAGCTTTCCAGCAAGGTCAAACGGCTCATGGAGCAATTGTCGGAAGTCGAGCTGGAGCGTGACACCAACATGGACCAGTTTACCAAACTGAAGGTCGCCATGGAGAAGCTCGAGGGCGAGGACTACCAGCACCGCAACGAGCTTGAAGAGCTCTCCGAGACGCTCAAGTCGTCCCAGATGGAGGCTGTGCACTACCATGACCAGCTCCTCGAGGTGCAGCTCGCCAAGGACAACTTGGACCACGTCGTGGAGGTTCAGCAGAAGCGCATTGACAAGCTGGAGCAGGTCAAGATGACCAAGGACACGCTCGCCGTGTTCCAGAAGATCAAGAGCGAGCGTCAGAGTCTTCAAGTGCAAGTGCAGCAGTTGGAGTCGCAACTCAAGGACGCCACGAAAGCCAGGGCGCTGACCAAGGAAGCGGCCGAGCAGCAGCAGGGCCGCTTGGTGCGTCTCAAGGACGAAGAAGTGGGTATGCTCAAGGCTCACGTCGAAGAGCTCAAGGCCCACGTGGAAGAGCTCAAGCGAGCGGTCGACAATGAAAAGCTCCGCAACAGCCACATGCGAAAGGAATTGGAATCGGTCGTCGACGATATTCGAGGCAAGGCCCAGCAGGAAGTTGAAGACATGCGTGCGGTGGCCCAAGAAAAGAGCGACCAAGTCGTCGAGCTCGAAGGGCAGTTGGATGTGCTGAAGAAAGACCACCACGCGATGGTCGACCACCGCAGCTCCAAGGAGACGTACCTGGAGAAGGAAAACTTGGACCTGCTCGTCGAGAACCGCCAGCTCAAGAAGCGGCTCGAGGCTCGCGCACCTACAGGCAACGGATCGAGCTACCGCACAGCGATGCTCGACGACGACGTCGCAGCGTTTGAAGAATCCGCGAAAGCGGCCAGCGCGCTGTTGGCGGAGCCGTCGGCCGCGAGCGCGTACGCTAGCGTGGGCGCGCCCACGTCCCCAGACGTGCCAGCAGCAGCAAAGCACGAAGAGCAGGCGCCAGCGAGCAGCGCGACCAAGCAGAAGGCGAGCGGCGGCGGCGGTCTCAGCAGCTTCCTCATGCCGTCCAGCGCAGCGGCCAACGACACGGAAGAAGAGGAAGCCCGCCCGGCGTGCTCGCAGCAATAAGTACTAGGAAACAACAAACCACCGAATTAGATAATGGATTATGTAAAAGTTTATGTCTGCTTTGTCGGTTTCTACTAGGAAGTATCCTGGGGGTACGCGTCAGGGGAAATGACCATGTTGATGGTGCGTAGGCGGCCCATGGCGTCAAAGGTCGTGATGAGACTGGGCGTCCCATCCAGCAGCTCCACGACGACATCCACGAGGGGCCCCACCGTCTCTGATACCCCCACGAGTGGATCCTCAGGCGTTGGCACCGAGTGCGGCGTCTCGCGCACGCCGTAGCCATTGCGACGGAGAAAACCAACGATCAGCTCTTTCCAGGTCACGCCGACTGGAAAGACCATGTCAAAATGGGCCATGAAATTGATGCGGAATTCATTCAGCCGAGCGGCGCCGCCTGCTTCACGCGCAGCATCAAACGCCGATACGACAGCGTCGTACGAGCCAACGCCTGCTGTGAGTGGGGCGAGCGCCGCGAGCGCTGGCGGGAGACGCGACGGTGGAAGTGGTCGTGCCGTCGCGACGCCTGTGATGAGGATCCACACGGCCGCGTCCGGCACAGCGTTGTTTGGACAGCGGTAGTAAAACAGCGCATTGGTCGCGACGGCCGCGATCGCGCACACGCCGTGGAGCAGCGTGTCGTCGGCATTGTCGAGGCTGCTGCACTGCAACTCGAGCATGTCTGGATACTGTGCACGCAATTTAGAGATGGCGGCGCTGGCGTCGGGCGGCGCGATGCGGCCGTGCGTGACCATGGGGTGGTGCTCGTCCACAAAGAGCACGTCGCCGTCGCTGGACGTGGCCAACAAATCGAACGTAAAGAGCCCAAGCCCCGCGAGCCCAAAGAGCCGCTCGGACAGCACCAACTGCCACGCGCCGGCGTCGGCGTTGTCGCCCTCGCGCTTGAATTGGTCGGCGATAGCGAGATGACGCGTCTGACGGCGTTGCGCCTCAAAGAAACTGGACGCGAAAAGCGAGAGAAACGGCGCCGAGAAGCGCGGCGACGCCGTGGCCATGGTGGGTTTCTGGTGTTGGGAAAATGGGGAAATGGAAAATGGTCCTGTTGAAGTTTGGTTCCGTTGGCGACCAACACTCGGCATTCCCAACAGAAAACTGACATATCCGTAGATGTTTATGCATGTTTTTGTTCTCTCTATGAAATCACATCTCAACGCAATGTATTCAGAACCTGCGGATCACCAATTGGTGCTCGCGGCCGTCTCGATCTCGCGCTCTTCCTCGTATTCGATATTGACGTACGGGCCCGACGCTGTCATATCCACACACATAGAAAACACGTTAGACCTTCCCTCTCCGCAGTAGAATAACCACAATTTCAACGTACGCTTGGTGGGTTTCTTGGCCTTTTTCGCGGGCGTTGGCTTGCGCGCCGACGGCGCTTTCCGCTTCTTGGACGCCGCTGGACCGGCATCACTGTCTTCACTCTCACTCTCGTCGTCTTCCTCGTCGTCGTCGCCACCGCTAAAGTCTTCCAAATCGCTCTCGTCTTCGTCAAAGTCTTCGACATACTCGACGGCACCATCATCTTCTTCTTCCTCGTCCTCCTCATCTTCTTCGTCTTCAAACTCTTCTTCAAACTCGCCTTCGCTCTCTTCCTCCATCTCTTGGCGCTCGCCCTTCTTGTCCATGACCTTGTTGAACTCGCGCTCGGGGAAATTGTAAATGTCGCCGTACGTGCCCTTTTGGAGCCGCTCGAGCAGCTCCTTGGTAATGGCCGTGTCCAATTTCGCCGCGACCTCGGCCTTTTTTTCGCGGCGCACTTCTCTCCGTTCAATCTTCTTGTTAATGACCACGAGCTTGGGCTTGGTCTTGAGCCGCAGCTTGCGCATGCGCATGAGGTACTGGTGGATCTTGGTCAAGCGCTGCTTGTTCTTGTGGATGAGCTTTTTCGGCCAAAACTGGAGCTGCTCGTCCAGCTGCGCGAGCGCCTTGGTGTAGTTCTTGCTGAGCTTGACGCGCTCCCATAGGCGGTTGGGCGTGTGCGCGCGTTCAATTGTCTTCATAAACAAGTAGCAAACGCCGTCAACCTCGCGCACGGTCGCGTACCGACTGTTGGCCAGCGGACACGCGTTGCGGTTGCACAGCCCCGTGACGTTGTACTCGTTGCGGCAAAACATGGCGCCCGTGCCTGGCAGTCTAATGGAGGAAGACAAACACACACATATTCACAGCGGTTAGTCTTCATCACCTAGCGTCCATTTTGGGGACTACAATTTCCCCAGCAACGTACTTGGACTTGAACGAGCAAAACTGCTTGGAGATGACCCCCCAGATGAGTTCATCGTGCTGCATGGTGGCGACAAGACGCGACTAACTGCCGAAGCGGTCTAACTGGGCGGTCGGGTCTAAACGGCGTTGGGGTCTATACCAAGGCTTGCGGGTCTCCGCGGTCGCTCTTGCCGATGGCCGATGGCGATGGTCCTGATTGTTGGGCGTTGGTTGCTCTTCGCGGATTTGGTTGGAACACACAAAGCGAACACCACCAGCCATTTTCAACCAATCAAACAATTCTATTTGGCATATACTATTTTCAGTCCCCTATTGGTTGACATGGAACAGCATATCAGCGGTTGATTGATCCAAATACCGTGTGACTATATTCTTTTAGCCAATCAGATCCGCGTTACAACACCACCAGAAGAAGAGCCGTAAGCTGCGCTTGTCTCCGACGCGGGAAAATGGAAAATGGACCATCCGCGTGATTATTAGCAAGAGAAGATGGATACGATGGACACGCGGTTTTGATATTGGGAGACTCAGTACACAAAGTAGCCACATTTATAGCTGCGATTCGTAGTTGCCCGAGAGGAGCTTCCGCACGTCCTCAATGATGATCTTCAAATCGGCCTTGGGGCTGTAGCGGCGGTACGGCACGCCGTCCGGACCCACGAGAAACTATCCAATGCATGCATCATCCCCCATTAGTCCAATCGTACCACCAAATCGCGAGGTTGTGTCTCTCCATACCTTTTCAAAGTTCCACGAGATGTCTGCTCGCGACACGGGCATCCAGATGATGCGCATGGGGTGCGAAAAGACCCCGCCGGGCGACGACATCTCGTCCATGAGCGTGCGGTCCGCTGGGAACGGCAACGAGAGCTTGAGAAAGTTGAACACGGCGTGGGCGTTCGCGCCGTTGACCTCGAGCTTGTCCGTGAGCGAGAAATTGGGCTTAAAGCCCTTGCCCGGGCGAATATGCTGCAGGCTGAGCAAGATCTCTTCGCCCACGAGGTTCTCCTGGTGGCCAAACTGGTTGCACGGACAGCCAATGATCACGAGCTCTGGAAACTGCGCCGCTAGTTCATTGAGCTGCATGTACTCGCGCGTGGTCGAGTTGCAATGCGACGCCACGTTGATGATGAGCAAGACCTTGCCGGCATAGTCGGCCAGTCGCAATATATCGTTGCCCAGAAGCGAGCGGAACGAAAACTGGTGGATCGTCTTCTTGCGGTGCATGGCATTGCCACTGGGGCCGTTGTTGGCGCCGCCCGAGCGCGACCGGCTGATCGCGGGCATGCCGAGACCGCCGCCCGACACGGGGATCGCGACTGGCAGGTTGTGCACGTGGTTGGGCACAAAGTGGGCATTCGCGCCCGGCGAGGTCATGGCCGGTGGACGCGGCGAGGCCTCGTCGCCGCTGTCGTTGCAGCCCGATCCGGACGGAAGCTTGAGCATTATGGAGGAGGTGGTGGAGGAGGGCGAAATGAGTCTGGACGGGGAAGTCGGCAAGTGCCTGCCAGACCGGACGGGATGTCGATCGGGGAGAGACGGCGGCTGAAGAGAGAGCGAGAGAGGAGAGGAAAAGCCAGTCCCGAAACAAAGCACCGCAAAACAAGGGACCGATATCGATTTGAACCCTAAAATGATTGGTGGAAATCATGGACTATAAACTGGTAATTGGCCAAAATAGAGCGTAATTTGGAACAGTCGTGATCCATGATCCGTCCAACCAGCTGGGAATCAACTTGCGTTGGCGGAAAACTGAGGTGCGCGAAAGACCGCCACTCCAAGTTGGCGAAAGTCCGCACTCTCACTTGGGTCCCCAAAGAGAGTGGCGGTCGTTGGCGCACCAACGGCAACGCTGGACACTACTATCCCTAGACTAGGGCCTAGTCAGGAGAGTACTTCCCACTGTTGCCGTATTACCAGGGAGTGGCGCTTCGTCTTCGCAGCGTGTGGTGTGGTTCTTACGGTTCGCAGGCAGGTAGTGAGCAGCTTCTGGCCGCAGGCTGGACAGGCTCGACACTGGTGTTAACATCCGTGTTTATACCAATCGTCCAGTTCAGTACTAGTACCGTACTGTGTTGCTGCCAGCGAGACTCATGTCACAGTGAGCGAATCCTCCTCCACTGGTTTACGCAGCTTTCTGCGTAATCCGAGTTGAAGCAAAAGATGTTTGCTCCAACGATTCTGAGCTTTTTGTGTTCCGCAGCGCGTCACGCTCTGCCATCATCGCTACGGCACTGACGTTGTGTCACACAACGTCAGTGCCGTAGCGCTCGATTCTCCTTGCCAGCCCCCTCCTTGGGGACCAAAAATATTATTAGTATATCGTGGAGGCCAGACAATCAATTATTGTAGTAGGGCAATACTCACAATACAATATTTACAGTTGTTTTTTGCCGACGGCTGTTTCTCAACAGCATGCCACCTTGGACGAGAACGTTTGCTCTCCCTCTGACCAGACCATTGACAAATGGCTGCAGTGTTCGGTCGATTGGAACTGCCGCAGCGTCGATTCGAAGAGTA